>CM064531.1:30672198-30849501 GCA_032716605.1 Paralithodes platypus | reverse complement strand
GGGATTTGCTGCCTTTTTTGAATATCGGTGTTACGTTGGCTAGCTTCCACTGATTGGGGCATAGTTCCAGACTGCAAGGATTTATTGAATAGTAATGTCAGTGGTTTGGAGAGCTCATCCTTAGCTTCCTTTAGAACTCTAGGCGAGATTTTATCAGATCCAGGCATTTTATTTACCTTGAGTTTATCTAAACAATTCAATACTTCTCTCTCTCTGTAACGGTGATATTGCTTAGAACATCTGAATTATCAATCTGAATCGGCGATGGTGTAGGGATATCACTGAGGTCTTCTGTTGTAAAAACTGATGCAAAGAAGGTATTGAGGGCATTACTCATTTGTACTTCGTCTTTGGTGTATTTTCCATTTTCATCGACTAACGGTCCAACAGTTGAAGTAACTACTTTTTTCTTTCTGATATAACTATAAAATGCTTTCGGGTTTGTTTTACTTTGATTCGCAATATGTAACTCTAAGGTCTTTTTACTTTGCTTAATTAACTTTTTGGCTTTGCATCGTAGCTCTACAAATTTCAGCCGTTCTTCGTCATTTTGTGAGGATTTTAATCAATCATTAGCAAATTTTTTAGCAAGCAGGCAGTTTGAAATATCTTTATTCCACCATTTGGGCTTATTTTTATGGCCTGGACGCCGTATTTTCGATGGTATGCAGTCTTGCACTGCTTATAGGTAAGTGGCTTCGAATAACTTCCAAGATGTATTTATGTCGTTATTGTGAATTAAAAAGCTCCAGTCAGTTTATTTAAACATAGCTCTAAGTTTATGGAAGTTTGCTTTCTTGAAATTAGGGACTTTTTCGATGCTACTATTTGGTTCGTTACTAGTAAACTTTAAAGTGAAAGTTATCGTACGATGGTCGCTGTTACTGAATTCATCACCAACATTCAAATTCTCTATTAATTCTTCTTGTGTTGCAAGTACAATGTCAAGAACGTTATTACCACGGGTTGGCGTTCGAACAAATTGATAAAGCGAACTCTCTTGCAAGTTCGTATACAAGTCATGTCCGGAGTGTGAAGTAAGAGTATCGCCCCACTTGGTCACAGGTAAATTAAAGTCGCCAAAAATTACGGTATCTTGTGAGTTACTTACATCTGCAATTTGTTCGTAAATTTCTCGGTCAGTTTGCACTGATTGAGCTGGAGGTCTGTATATTAATGCAAGTATTATTTTTGTACCTTTATTATTCTTTATTAGCACAAAAGATGCGTCGACGTTCACCATTTGAGGTTTTGACAAGAGGGTAGGGTTAAGACTTTCTTTGATATAAAGTAAAACGCCACCTCCATTTCGATTTATTCGGCTTTTCTCAAACATTACATAACCGGGAAGTGAATACTCTGCTAAAAAGTCTCTATCTTCTGTATTGAGCCAAGATTCTGTTATGCCAATCACATCATAATTTTCTGTAAACACTAGCTCCTCTAAATCTGAAAATTTATTGCGTATGCTACGAGCGTTTGCATAGAAAACCTTTAAATTTGTTATTTTAGAACTCACGGAACGCTCTTTAATAATATTTTTGGTTCTTGTCGGATCTACATTTATGTTCATGGCTGTCCTCGGTCCTCGCTGTCTTCGGTCCTTATCGCTGGTGGTCCTCGGTTGCCTCTGTTTTTTTCTTGGCGTTGGATGATTTATGTCACTGCTGCTTCTTCTCGGATGGCGTTTTTTTGATCCATGGCTGCGGACTGCTTCGTGTAGGAGACGACCCATGCGTGCTGAACCCACAGGGTTTAGATGAGTGCCATCCTTGCGGAACAGAGTAGGCTGGTTGTAGAAGTTGTCCCAGAGGTTGATGAATTCAACTTCTTCCCTCAGACACAAATATTTTAGTCGGCTATTTGTGCTGAAGGCCTTGTCGTAGAATTTGTCAGGTGCGTCGATCTTGGGGAGAATGCCTGAGATGATGATATTCCTTGACTTGTTTTTGTAGTGCTGGATCATCTTGCGATATTTCTCCATCAACTCTTCGGATCTGGTGCGCATGACGTCATTTGAACCAGCATGGATGACAAAAAGGGTATTTTCATTTGCATCCTTTGTGGTATCTTCGAAGGCTTCCACAATGTCGTCCAGTCCAGCTCCTGGGATGCAAAATCTTTTTCGTTGATTTGGGACTCTGTCGCAGAACTCTTCGACCTGTCCTCGTAGGATGGAATCCCCAACGAGCCTGGTCTCCTCTGGTTCGTCTTCCATCTCTACCAATATCTCAAATCGGTTTGACATTGTGACTGGTAGATGAGACCTTTTCTGCGTTGGCCGTGCACCGTTCCTCACTGGTGTAAATCCGGAAACCTGTGGTGGCGGGACTCTACGTACAGGTCGGGGAGAGGAGTGGTTAGAACGGGGGCGAGGGGTTGGTACTGTTCGTGCTAGCAGGCTTCTTGCACGAGGAGTGGGGGAGAGACTAAGGTGAACAGGGCGGCTGTCCTGGTTTGATGTCGGCTCAGGTTCGTCAGAAGCATCTGCTGCAGTGTCTACTGCAGGTGTTGGATTGTTGGCAGATGACGTTGGGGCGGTGGTGGATGCTGGAGTTGAAACAATTGGAGTTAGTGATACTCCAACGTTGAGTGTTACAAACTCTTGGAGTGATTCCAGCTTCCTGGTGAGGGCGTTGATCTTGTTGTGGGCTTCATCCAATTTTGCTGTCAAATCCTCTCGTTGCTGGCAGAGTCGGCAGACTTGTGGATCGACAGGAGCAAACATGGAAGCACCAAACCTACCGGCGCAGTTCGTACAGGCACGAGGCATGGTGACGATCACTTTCTTCAGATCACTTCACTCACTTAAAAACACTTAACTCACTTTAAAAACACTAAACTCACTTTAAAAACACTTCACTCCCTTCAGGTCGCTTCACTTACTTAAATAGGCCTAACCGAAAACAAAAATGTTGAAATACACACAAATAGGTTATCAGCGGTGATAGCCTAACCGAAAATTAAAACAAAACTAAATTAAATTTGAATACGCAGTGATAGCCGAACCAATGTTTTTTTTTATGTTTATTTAAACAGAAATAGGCCACCAGGGGTTATAGCCTATCCTAACCGAAAACAAAAATTATGAAATACCGGTAAGCAGAAATAGGCCACCAGCGGTGATAGCCTAACTGAAGATTTAAAAATTGAAGTACGCAGAAATAGGCCACCAGGGATGATAGCCTAGACTAACCGAAAACAAAAATAACTGAAAACAAAAATTATGAAATACCGGTACGCAGAAATAGGCCACCAGCGGTGATAGCCTAGACTAACCGAAAACAAAAATAACCGAAAACAAAAATTATGAAATACCGGTACGCAGAAATAGGCCACCAGCGGTGATAGCCTAACTTGAAAATTTAAAAATTGAAGTACGCAGAAATAGGCCACCAGGGATGATAGCCTAGACTAACCCAAAACAAAAATAACCGAAAACAAAAATTATGAAATACCGGTACGCAGAAATAGGCCACCAGCGGTGATAGCCTAACTGAAAATTAAAAAATTGAAGTACCGTACGCAGAAATAGGCCACCAGGGATGATAGCCTAGACTATCCGAAAACAAAAATAACCAAAAATAAAAAAGTATGAAATATGCAGAAGTAGGCTACCAGGGGTGATAACCTACCTAAAAAAGCAAAACAAATATATATATATATATATATAATAGAATATGTGACTAAATATACAATTCACCAAATAGAGATTATATAAAAATAAAGTGTAACTGCACACAAGGGGTTAATATACTGTATCAACAGATGGCGCTGGTGTCACTGTAGGCTAGTCAAGCAGGATTATATTTAGATAAACAAAGTTATCAGTCAAAGGTTACTACAAGATCATGCAAGCAACAACTAAAATTACAGATATATATAGCTACAGTAGGATACTGAATACGATACCTACTAGAGCTAATAAGAAAATACAAAGCTAGGTCGATTAGAGGTGCGCGTGCGTCGTCTGCTACAAGCTAGGATAACAAATGTAAACAACAATGTTTATCAGTCAGAAAAGCAATAAAATAACTAGTTGAGTGACGGCACAACTGTTCGATCCTCTCGGAGTACTACTGCCTGTTACAATAAGGTCCAGAATTTTCTTACAGCAATTATGGAGACTGAAACTAGATTGGGACGATCCGCTACCTGAAGACTGCGCTACCGATTGGTCTACAAATACCAAGGACCTGCACCTCTGCTGTGACTACTTATCCTCGGAGGACGGTATATGCTGACTCAGTGGAACTTCATGCGTTTAGCGATGCAAGTGGTGTCGCCTATGGCACTGCAATATATTTTGTGAGCCCGAACATAGCTGTCTGGTCATCGCTAAAGCAAAGGTCGCTCCCATAAGATCCATAACAATACCAAGACTAGAGCTAACTGCTGCTTTTCTAGCTGCCAGATTAATTAAATTTGTAGAGGAAGCCTATCATAATATTGTAAAAGTCAAAAAAAATATTTTATGGTGTGACAGCCAGGTTACATTGCATTGGTTGGTAGTATGAAGAAGCTTCCTGTGTATGTCGCAAACCGTGTTGACGAAATCAAATCCCTTCTTCCGACTGTAGAATTCCGGTACGTGTCCTCTAAAGAAAACCCTAGTGACTTACTGTCTAGAGGTGTTTCGGCAAAACATCTGAAATCTTCTGCGTTTTGGTGGGAGTGGCCCCTATGGCTCCGAAACAAAGAAGAGTGGCCAGAAGACATATTACCAGATGACCCAATGTCAAAAGTAACTAGCCAAGTCATTGGGACCAATGATGAACAGTACACACTGTTATGGAACTGGGAACAATATGGCAGTTATGAGAAATTAATTCGGATAGTTGCATGGACTATTCGATATAAGAATAATTTGAAGGCAAAAATTAAAGGGACGTCTCCCACAGACAGTGCCCTCCTCAGCATATAGGAACTAAAAGTAGCAGAAAAGATTATAGCTCAAAGATGCCAGCAGGAATTCTTCCCAAAGGAGTACAAGATGCTGTCTGGTGACAAGGGTACTCGCAATAATTTGGTAAACCAATTAGTACTTGTCATGAAAAGGAGGTTTAATTGTATGTGAAGGTAGATTGAAGTTAGCGGCTCTTCCGGATACAAAGAAATATAAGATACTACTGCCTTCCAAACATCCTTTCACTACCATGCTCATCAATATGTGTCATCATGTCTGTTGTCACTATGGAGTTAATCACGTGGTCGCATATATAAGGCAAAGGTGGTGGATTCCTAAAATAAGACAAGCAGTAAAACAAGTGACCAGTAAGTGTATAACCTGTCGTAAAATACAGGGTAATACCTACGCGAAAGCTAGAGTACCTCCTCTACCAGACATCAGGACTACTCCTAGAGATCCCTTCGAGGTCACGGGGGTTGATTATACAGGAGCAATTCCTGTCCGGGACTCACACAACAACAAGGCTTATATGCTTTTATTTACGTGCGCTACTACAAGAGCTATTCACATTGAAGTAGTTAGCAATATGACCTGTGACACCTTATCCATGCATTCCGAAGATTTTGTAGTAGGCATGGATTTCCACAGATAATGTAAAGCGACAATGCTGCTACATTTGTAGGAGCTTCCAGACACTTGGAAGACATCCAAAGCGATCCCAGTCTTCAGGCTCATCTTACCGAAATCCGATGTGAATGGCGTTTTATACCAGCCTTGGTACAGAGCTATTTGGTAGAGATCCATAGGTATTGTGAAGGCTGGGCTTAAGTAGGTACTAGGTCGCACTCTAATCTCCTTTGAGGAACAAACTACTGTCCTATTGGAGCTGGAGGCTACCGTGAATGATCGCCCTATTAACGTATGTCTCGGGTGGTCTGGAGGACCCTTGTCCTATTACTCCATCCATGCTAGTTAAAGGTCGTAGACTTCATGACTTTCCAAAGGACGTAATTCAGCTAGATGAGCTACAGGACCCTAGTTACGATAGTAAAGCAGCGATACACAGCAGTTACAATTACATCAATAAATTGATCCGGGACCTATGGAGGCGTTGGTCTAGTGAATTCTTGGCCAAAGGTAAATGACATCGTTCTTATACATGACGAGGGACCTCGTGTCCTTTGGAAACTTGGTAAGGGTAGTTAGACTCTATCCAGGACGAGATGATCTGGTTAGAGTGGTCCAGATTAAGAAAAAACCTGGCCTGACCACTCGACTCATCGTCAAGTTGTATCCATTGGAACAGGAAATCGAAAGGTTTTCGATCCCTCAACCGGCGGTCGCTGGTGATGGTGTTAGCTCTCACGACTCCACCCCTATGTCACCAGTGGTCGCTGGACCATCTGCCAGTAACGATCCTGTTGGAAGATTACCTCTTCACCGAGCCGCTGTTAGTTCTTCACAGCTTTGGAGATCTAACATCGCTGCGGGATTATTGTAGATATGTATATATTGGTGGTGGGAATTTGTCGAGACTCGTAAGTAACTCGACAGTTTAGGTTAAGGAAACATACTGGAAGTTCATATTAGGCGCCAGTATTAGGCTAAGTTACATATCTCTATAAAAGATATGTACTATTTCGTATTAAGTTTCTATGGGTTTATCATCCATAATTATATCGGGAGAGGGTACAAGAGGGGAAGAGGGTTGCAGGAATGCTAAAAGCAGTAACAAGAAATAGGGTGGTCAGTATGGAAGTGAAGAAGTCCTTGCATGACAGTGTGGTAATCCCGACACTGACTTACGGAAGCGAAGCATGGACGTTGGTTGAGAGACTCAGACCAAGAGTGAGAGCAGTGGAAATGAATTACTTAAGGAGTGCGTGCAGAGTTACATGGAGGGATAGACAGACTAATGAGGAAGTAAGAAGGAGGTGTGGTGTGGAGGTCGATGTGCTGGAAAGTGTGAAAAGGAACAACTTGAGATGGTTCGGCCATATGGAATGTATAGAAAGCGAGAGAATGACTAAGAGGGTGTACGAGAGCGATGTGGAGGGACAGAGAGGGAGAGGTAGACCGAAGGAGAGGTGGAAGGATGGAGTGAGCAAGTACATGAACGAAGGCGGTGCTGGTTGGGGGGAGGAGCGTCGACTGACTGGGGACAGAGGTGCATGGGGGCGGTTCGTTCGTGGCCACCCCTTCGGGGATCACGGCGTCAGGCAATAAATAGATAGATAGAATTATATCGGGTTATCATTACAATTAATCCGGTATATCTTGTAGATTGGTGGATATGAATTGCGCATGCGTCATGTTTGGGACTAGCGGGTTGCTTGCCGGGAACAGACAGACTCGCTTTAGCTACGACCTCATCAACAGCTCCTTCCAGCCGTTCTCAATACAACCACCTGTTTCATGCTAAGTCACTCGAATTCTTAACTCCTAGTGGCCACTATACCTTCTATCTATTCCTAACTCGATCCTTGAGCTATCCATCACTATCAACAAGTAAAGTAAGTTAACTCTTATAAGTTTATAAGTAATTTGCACTTTGGTTACTGTCGAATTCTTACAATACTTGCAGTTGAAGCCACATATCAGTACACCGGCAGCTCACCGCTGACCTGCACTGCAGTACGGCCATATCTTGCTCCTTGTCAACGTACTGACCTAGTTTTAATCTTATACTGATCGTGTACATCGTGAATACTTCGTATTATGTACATAGCAAATATCGCTCAGAGTGGGGATCATATGCGCAGCATGATGTATCACAAATATAACAAGTGCACATAACGCTGACACAGGATGTCACCAAACATTTTGAACATGCAAAACATTTTAAGGCTGACCGCCAACAAACACGACCTGTTGAGAATGTGTCACGATGTATGTCAAGCTTATCACGAAATTAGTACCTGCTAAGGACAATATTACAAGAGCTTTCATGCGATCTCAGAGTACTTTATAATATCGTGTTTAACATCGCGAAAGTAGGCGAGCTGCAATCAGCACTTTCAATATTATATATATATATACTGCATTCAGGGTGTCCCAGGATGAAAGGTCATAAGTTTAGGAAATAATGGTTTTCTAAGCATAACATTTTCGATAACAAAAAGTCCAAATCTTAACCGTTACACATATATTGAAGATTTTATGTAGAGTGTCCTCCCCCACATCACTGTAATGGACTCTTCCATGTCAAATAGTTTTCAACTGGTCCAAAGTGAACTAATATGTCTCTAATCATTCTGCAATTTACAGATTTATAATATCTATATAATAACATGGTAAAATAATTACAGTTAGATGGAGGTGTGGTGGGCACTAGGCCAGCTAGGCCACCCTTATGGGGAATTATATAGGAAAATACAATATTCAACATGTAATATCTCAATACTGGTTGAGATTCGGAATATGTCTTATAGAACATTTTAGGCTTAGATTACCTTGTATCATTTCCCAAAGCGATAACCTTTCCTCCTGGGACACCATATATACTGTATATATATATATAAATATATATATATATATATATATTGTAAGGTATACCGGACCCTTGGCCAGCGCCAGGACGTCAGGACATCACTTGTGTGAGCAGTATATCATCTATTTGCTTTTAAATGTTGAAACACAGTTAAATTTATATAGGGACACTACTACTGTAAAAGGCAAGGAGTGTGGAATGTATCCCTATAGAGGACCCAACTAACGGTTCTAAGAGTGACAGGTTCCTGCCTGATATTGCATCATCTTATTTATAACAGCCCATAGACTATTAATGTGTCCAGGATTACAATCAGTGTATATTTACAAGTGGCATGATGTATTTAACCCTCATCTAGCGGGTTTTTTTGGGCTATTTTGGGCATATTCAGGCCCTCCTGAATGATCAATCAAGTATCTGCATGAAAAGAAATGTATTCAGCAAGAAACTAGGCACTACAAGCTTCAAAATGAGACCAGAACGAGCTACGTAGCACTCGTCGTTTTGATGCAGTGGTACCATCAACATGGGAGTTTAGCGTATAGCGGCATTTTTTCCAGCTACACTCACTACTGGTTACACTGCCGGCCTCTCGAAAACAGAGGGAGCGTGAGTCAGTGGGCGGTGGTAAGCCCTGGGTGTCGGCCGTGTGGCCTGCTGCTCTCCCGGCCATTTGCACTCGATTTTAACACTTTAAAAACCATAATATGCTCCTAACTTGCTGCTTTTTAGAAACGGACTTAAGTCGGGCCCCCCTCTTTAAGTGTTAAGAAACTTTATAATGGGCAAATGAGATTATATGACGATAGAACTTTATAATCAAGTCGAGGGTTTGCAAGACTTGATAATGATATTATCTGTGCTTGTATGAATACCTCGCATTGTCCGACGATGCCTTGTGAAATAGATTGTGTGGGCGGTGTCTATCTATAGAGTGAGGGTCTTGTGATTGGGATATTCACCCTCTAATGTATATATGGGACCAATAACTGTGTTTTGTCATCTTGGACATTTTGAATGTGAGGAATGCCCCACAGTGAGCATAAGGCCCCGTCCGTATATATACTCCCTCGCCGGTCCCTCAGACAGAGACGGGGGAAGACGAGGGTTAGGTGTGGCAGAGAGTGAGGGCGACTACTGGAGTTGCAGGCGTGTGTGTGCGTGTGTACGCGGTCCCTCAGACAGGGACGAGTTGTGACAGCTGATAGTGAGGAGGGCTGCTAATGGCATCTTGAACCACAGACACGATTGTGTGTGCGAGTATTTGTGTGTTGATACGGAGCCTTGCTATTCTCAATATATAAATTTTTGCAGTGATCTCTTGTATTGATTTATATTTATGTGTGTTGATTGACCTTTTGATCAAAGATATAATTATATATTGTATCTCTGATGAACTGGGTTATATAATTTATATGTGCGCATTAGTTAGGGTGTTCATACGGGGTATTTGTGTGATGAATGCCACCCCTACAGATTTAACATTCCAGTGAAATAGCTTACTTAACACCTTACGAGCGGCCTATGCGGTTTATTTATGTGTACCGCACAGCGGGGTGTTTTTAGCCAAAATAGGGCTGTTTACGTGATCATTTTCATGCCTAAATAAGACCCAGAACGTAAAACAAGTATCTATCCCTGAAAGGGCATAAACAGAGCTTTCGAATGACACCATAACGATCCTTGTATGATGGATAGTTTTCTTGCAATAACCGTGCAACGCGAGTGCAAAAAGCAGGTAATTCGGTACTTTCAGTACATAATTGAGTATGTAGCGAGTGAGAGAGGGAGGAGGGAGCTGAGATTTGTGTCAGTAGGTTCGCCGCGGTGGTCTGGAGCAGTCATACGCTCGCTAGTCTCCTGCCACCACTTGTCTCTCTCTCTCAGCCACATTACGTGCTGAAATTGCCACTCGAGTTATGTCGAGCGCCGCCACATAGTCCAGCTTTATTTAACTCGACTTATGTTGCTCGCCGCTAATTAAGGGTTAAAGAATGCATGATTAATGATTTTCGGTAGCCTATTATTTGCACATTAACCCTTTCGCTGCGGGTGACGTTCGGTAATGTTTTGGCAATTTACAGAAATTTCAAGGCTTCAAAAGCATGTAAAAAACGTAAAAATCAAGTGTCAGTGAGCGGGAGCGGGAGGGACCCACCTCCGACCCTGAGAGCAGCCAGCGGCCCACTGAGGTAGGCTGTGTCTCGCGCGGTTCTCTCTCTGTGTCTCACAACAGTGTAGCCAAGTGAGCGGCCGCTACCAATTAGCGGGTTTCCCGAGTTTCACTCGCACTGCTGCTGGTGAACCAGAACACGTACGGGGCCCGTTCTGGTCTCATTTTGAAGCTATTTTCGCCTAGTTTTCGGCAGAATACAGTTCATTTAATGCAGATGCTTGATTTATCATTCAGGAGTGCCTGAATATGCCCTAAATAGCCCAAACAAGGCCGCAGCCAAAGGGTTAAGAACCACCTGGGCTGATATTGTCATACAGATATCCCATATTGATTTTGACTACATCCCATTGGGACATTTATATTTTATTAGCTTAATTAAGCACCCAATATTTGATGAGTCATTTGAGTCAAAATGTTCCTTTAATTCTCAATCAAATTCACTGTATTTATTATTGCCTGCTTAAGTGAGGAGTCTTGATACTTTATAGGAGTAATTTATCAACGTGTTTCTTTGATAGTTAATCAAGTTCATTTCTGATATTTTTGAGAAGTCTGATTGGCCTAACTCATTTCGTCTTGAGGAGTGCCTATACAATTTACTTCACAGTAGGCTATTGTACAGTGACAGAACTGAATTATAATATGATATGAATCCATTGACACTGTATCAATATGATTTCCTTCCATGTGATAGCAGTGTAGATTTACCTGAATTGGGATATTAACCCTACCTGTCTTCTGAAGTAGTCAGATTCGCGTTTTTGTGTCCGAGGTCTATTTAGACTTTGTATGAGTTCTGAAGAGAGTTCGTAACAATATATATATATATATATATATATATATATATATATATATATATATATACACACATATATATATATATATATATATATATATATATATGTATACAGGGTGTCCCAGGAGGAAAGGGTATAACTTTAGGTAATGATAGAACAAAATATTCTAAGCCTAAAATGTTCTATACGAAATATTCCAAATCTCGACCAGTATAGAGATATTGCATGTTGAAAATTTGAGTTTCTTCATTAATTCCCCATAAGGCTGGCCTAGCTGTCCTACTGCCTACCACACCTCCATCTTTCAGCTATTATTTTACCATGTTATTATAAAGATACTATAATTTTGTAAGTTGCATAATGATTATAGACATATTAGCTCACTTTGGACCAGTTGGAAACTATTTGACGTGGAAGAGTCCATTACAGTGATGTGGGGGAGGACACTATATTAAACCTTCAATATCTGTTTAACGGTTGAGATTTAGATTTTTTGTTATAGAACATTTTATGCTTAGAATACCTTGTTTTATCATTTCCCAAAGTTATGCCCTTTCCTCCTGGGACACCCTGTATATAAGAAGGAATTACACGCTTCTCTGGAGAGATTATAAACACCAATCGAGATGGGCACTATCCAAGGGGAGCCTATAGACATTTGATAAGGAATTGATGGAGCTCCTGAAATATTTGTCTGGTTTCCCTCAATGTTTCTATTTGTGTCTCACTCACACTGTGAGTATTCTAGCTAGCTCTCACACAGACCTTCGCCTATTCATTTCACTACACTAGACAAGCACATCATACTTATTTCCAATACAGTGTACACCAAGATCTGTTTCTGTCACCTTTTCAACTTTGGGGAAGACACTTGTTGAAGACAGCTTTGTCTTTTGTCTCCTTCATACACATAGCACAAGTATGCAGTTCAAAAGACCAAGTGGTGTCAGTGTATGGGGCCTGATGTATTTGTGTTTGCTTCAACGTTTATAAGATGAGTTACTGAAAGAGATAGAGAAGGTGTGTTTGTGGGTATGTTTTCCACGATGTAGGTAAATAAAAGTATGTGCATTGCTTAAAAACAAAATACTAAGGAGTAAGCAAGGTTTTACAAAAGGTAAAATATATAGATAACAAAAACATGGTGAATATAATAAATATAATACAGTAGATAAAGATAAGTTGTCTTCAGCTCCCTAAGATATAAAGTAATATACAACATTCAATAACACAAACCATAAAACCAGCAAGGGGTTGGCGAAGGAAAAGAAATCAGTAAATGGGAAATCCCTCGCTGTCACCTGAATAGTCTTTAGCCTTTTGTGATTTACGGCCACATTTCCACATTCTTCTTTGTCCGAAATGTCTTCTCACATTGAGCATACTGTTATCGGACAACGTTTCAACAGCATGTTCTGTATTTCCAAATACATATTTTGCTCCAATAATTCCATCAACTAATAGTGATAATTTGTTTTATCAAGCTTAGAATAGTTAATAGAACACTGTATATAATGAATTGATCAGATACAATGACTATATAGCTATAAACAATATCAATAATAAATGACACTCATCCGTGTGGATGGGACACGTTAGCCTTGGTCGGCAATCCATCTAGGGGAGACAAACTTATAGAAAGCCGGGTGGATGGGATTTGTCATCCTTAGTCGGCAACCTGTCTAGGGGAGTAAACCTTATACAAATCGGTACTGCTTACCTAAGGGAAGCGGGTTAGTGGATAATCTAGCCGTACACCACTGTAGAAAAATAGTGCTAATAAGATACATAGAAGGCCTCAGATTTGGATGAACCGTAAATTGAGTGGTAAATCCTGTAAGTCCTTCAGTAAACTGGCATGGGTTGTCCCTCTTACAGGGGGTAGGTCTGCTTTGGGGCATTTTGTGAATGGCCACCCTCGTTAAGGGGAGTAAGGCGTCCGGCAATAGATAGATAGATAGACCTTTAAGGAGCTGGAACGAGATATATTTACAGTCAGGACAATTAAATTGATTACTTGTCTGTATGATGAGATAACAGCTGAAGAGAGATGGGAATTGTGTTTACAATATGAGAGAGAGAAAGAGCTATGTTACCATAATTTTTTGTTGCTATGTGGATGAGAGACTCAAACGGCAAAACTGCCTGTGACGAGTGCCTCCCCCAGAGTTGAAAAAGTGAAGGGTCAAAATCAAGGAATGTTCGACCTAAAATGTCTGGACATACGGAATTTGAAGCACTTTAAGATATAGGATGAGGGAAAGATGGATTCAGGGAGAGAGTTCCAGAGCTCAGCTGTTGAATGGAAGCAAGATTGAGGGTATCATTTCATTCTTGGGTTGGAGAGTTGCACAGAGTAGGGGTGGGATTGTGTTGCAAGGCGGGTACTACGTACCCTACGTAGAGGAGGTGGTATACACTGAAAGAGCTCTGAGGAAACTGACTATTGTAATAGCTATAAAATAGTGAGAGAGATGCAAAATTGCGGCGAAGAGAGAGAGATTGCAGAGAATCGGTTAGTGGATGGAAGTTAATGAGACGAAAGGCTTTCTTTTCTATTTTGTCTACAAGTACTGTGTGACAGGATCCTCCCCACACATGCGAACACTACTCATTAAAAGGACGAACTATGCCCCTGTACAGAGCAAGATGCTCTGCAGGGGTAAAGAACCTCTTGAGGCAATTGAGCACGGAAGCTGTTTTAGCAAGAGTGGTAATATGGTCTTTTCAAGAAAGATCAGAAGAAAAAGAGACACCGAGAATACTGGGAGAAGATGAAGGGTTGATTTTTGTAGTTGAAGCATAAGGGATACTCCTCTGGGAGCTCTTGATGGAACGATCAATGGGGAAATTGGGTTTTTGGAAGCATTGAAAGCAACAAGGTTTATTCTGCCCCAATTGGAAATGGTAATCAGATCAGAAGATAAGTGTTGTATTGCTTCATTACGTTTGTTTTTCAGGGATTGCTTGCTAGCTGGAAAACTAGTTGAATACTGTGGGGTAGAGTCGTCAGCATACAAGTGGATAGGACTAGAGTAACAGATAATTTATAGATATTATAAATAAAATTGGAGATATGACAGAACCCTGATAAACACTGGAGTTGATAGGATGAGGAAGTGGACGATGGCCGTCCACAACCGCAGCTATGGAAAAGCCAGAAAGGATATTAGAGATAAAGGCACAGATGGAGGGATAGAAACCGAAGGAGGGTAGTTTAGAAATTAGAGATTTGTGCCAGATTCTATCGAAGGCTCTCGATATGTCTAGTGCAATAGAAAAGGTCTCACCAGAGTCCTGAAAGGAGGATGACCACGAGTTAGTAAGATATGAAAGAAGATCACCTATAGAGCGACCCCTAAAGAAGCCATATTGGCAATCTGAGAGTAGATTATGAGAAGAGAAATGCTTAAGAAATTTGGAAGTAAGAATAGTTTCAGAAACTTTAGAGATGCAAGAAATGAGAGCAATTGGACGATAGTTGGAGGGTTGAGAGGTGTCACCCTTCTTAGGGATAGGTTGAATGAAAGCAAACTTCCAGCAAGAAGGGAAGACGTTAAGGGAGAGAGAGACGGAATTTCGCCTAGGCAGGGAGTCAGCGCGGAAGCACAGTTTTTGAGTGCAAGAGGAGTAACATCATGCGGACCGTACACCTTCTTACTATTAAGCCCAGAGAAGGTAGAAAGTACATCTTTAGAAGAGATTAGGATATTAGGTATAAGTAGGAGAGGGAGGAATAGCACTGGAATCATCGAAGGTGGAGTTTCATGCGAAAGTTTGAGCAAAAAGTTCAGCTTTGTCAAGGAAGAAGTGATAGTTGTGCCATCGGATTGGAAAAGGGGAGGGGAAGACGAGGAAGAAAAATTGTTGGAGATGTTTTTGGCTAGATGCCAGAAAACTTGGGAAGAGCTAGAGTTGGATAGTTTGGTGTAGTTATTATTGATGAAAGAGTGTTTGGCGAGTCGAAGAATTAGATTTGGCTTAATTCCGTGCAGAAACGTACGAAGAATGAGACTCTTGAATTTGAAGCCGTCTGTACCGTTTGAATGCTTGCTCCTTCTTGCGAACAGCAGTAGAACAAGAGTGAGTAAACCAAGATTGTTTTGCATTAGTCTGAGAGAAATAAAATACAATATATGCCTCCATGCCCGATAGGATTATGAGGATCAGCACTCTCTAAGGGCCCCGTCCCCTAAAGCAAAAATAACTCCATAGGAATTAAAAATAGTACTGCGATGAGCCTCCCAGTCGGCGGCACCAAAGTGCCACAAGCGCTGACGGCTGGGAGGATTGGGTGGCCATACTAGAGAGTAGGACAGGTGACAGAGATACGTTTATTGTCGGAGGAGCCAAAAGGAGAGAAAAGATCGACAGTATAAGCGGAAGGGTTACAAGTCAGAAACAAGTCTAGAATATTGGGCCGATCTCCGAAGCGATCCGGGATACGGGTGGGTTGCTGAACCAACTGATCTAGGTCATTTAGGATAGAAAAGATGCAGGCTTGTTCACCAGGTTGGTCAGTGGAATGAGAGGAGAGCCTTTGGCAGTAGTGAATGTTGACATTTCCTAAGATGGAGATTACTGAGAATGGAGAGATGGATAGGATGTGTTCCACTTTAGAGGTTAGATAGTCAAAGAATTTGGGGAAGTCAGTGTAGTTGTGGGAAAGCTAGACAGCACAGAAATATTTATTATGAGAGTGACAGGATAGTTTGAGCCATAAAGTTGAGAATTGAAAGGAGTCTAAGTCAGTTAGAGGAAAGGCCACGAATGTTGCAAAAGTTGATAGTGAGCGTGATAGGTCGCTGTCCTAGACATTTTGGTGTGTTGTTGGGTGAGTTTCCAGCCTGTGTTGTGGGGGCATTTCTGGTCAACCCCACCTGGGGACTCCGAGGCTGGGCCATGTTCATGTTGTGTCCTCTCATTTTTGTTGTAGATTTTGGTGTATTGGAAAGAAGTATAATGCGCTTGTGTGGTGTATTGTTAAAGAGAGAGAGAGTGTTTTGCAAGAGCTAGCTGGATTACTCTTAGTGTAAGTGAGACACCAAGACAATCAGTAATAGAGGCAAAGCAAATGAAACTGGAGCTCCAGCGACTCCTTATCACATGCCTATAGCCTCTCCTGGGTCTAGCCCTGTTCGATTGGTACACCAAGGTTAATGAAATTTAAGATAATCAATACCCCGCTTGAGCAGGGCTCGGTCACTCATTAAGCCCCTTTCCTACCTACAATAATTGTGCACTGACATGCCACAAAATATGGTTCTTGTTCTACTCAGCATCCAAATTAGAATATGTTCGGTATACTCCTTGATGAGTACTGTGATGGTCCGTGGCGAGTCGGCAACTGCCAGGGACATTTTGAACATGTTCAAAAATTGTGTGGTGTACGCGATGTTTGGGCACTCCGTGCAAAAACCAAGCCAATCTTTTTTGCTCCGGAGAGCTTCTATGTGTTTCGCTGCAACAGAAAACTGTTGCGAGACCACGGTATTGCAAGGAACCGCACAGAATACCATAGAATCCCAAAAATGATCGGTCAGTTGGTCTCTCTCTCTCTCTGTCTGTCTCTCTCTCTTTCTCTGTCTCTCTCTTTCTCTCTCTCTTTTTATCTTTCTCCCTCTCTCCATTATCAATCACATACCTTCCACTTCTTCATAACATAAATATCAGCTGTTGTTAACATACAGTACAATATTACTCTCTTATTCCATCATTGTGATTTTTCTGTTATTCTCAATTTTTAAACATTCTTACATTTCAAGTTAATTCTCGCAAAATGTAGTGCAGGTTTTATAATTTATATTGCAGCTACTGTTGTTTACTATTTCGTTTTGTAATTATATAGTCTCTCTTTTATTCCTATTTTGTGTGTCATATTCATGACTGGGCGTTCTTTTGTGTGAATGTCTTGCGTGTGTTTGTGCTTGTGTGTGTGTATGTGTGAGAGCGAGCGAGATAAACTATTGATCAATAAAACCCAAGGTCAGTGGGCGAGGAGACTTTTATGGGGAGTATTCGACCCAATATTTTCATTGAAACTTGTTTTAGTTCAGTCAGGCTACATATATGGGGCTAGGGTTTACGTTTACATTTATGTTGAGGGACCCGCAGAGGGTTGCTCTCGGATGGCATGATGTGGGGGGTTGTGCATTAGGACTAGTGGTTGGGGACAGGATCAGAAGAAGGATTAGGATTAAGGATGTAATGATTGGTGATCTTAGTTATAAAAGAATAAAGAGTGAGGCTATTAACTACATGAAATGTGAGGTGGTTCCACTCCTGGATGCTTCGGGGAAAAAATTATTATCTAAATATGTCCGTGCTTGCCTGTTACGTGGTATTTTAGGTTGTGGCTGCGTCTCGTATATTGTAGACTTGTAGGGTGTACATATATATCTTTGTCTATGTCTACTAAGTTGTTAGTGATTATATATATCATCTGTTGTCTGCATTTGTCTTCTTGTTGAAAGTGGGTCTAGTCTAATGTCTTGTTTGAGCAAAGTGACAGATGTAGTGTGTCTGTAATCACGTCTGATCCATCTTGCAGTTTTGTTTTGTATGACCTCTAGTTTATTTATGCTGTTGTGAGTGTGTGGATCCCAGATGGTGTCGCACTATTCAAAGTATGGCCGAACAAGTGTTTTATATGCTAGAATGTTTATGTTTGTGTTACACTTAGTGAGATTCCTGCGCAGGAAACCCAGGGCCTTATTAGCCTTTGCTCTGATGCTGCTAGTGTGAGTGGTCCACCTCATGTCCGCTGATCTGTGGACCCCCAAATATTTGTGGGAGGGAACAGTATCTAAGAAAATGTTATGGAGATTGTAGGAAAATGGGATGGTTTTGTTTGAACGGCTGAAACGGATATGGTGATATTTGTCAGGTCTAAATGTCATCTGCCACTTGGTTTCCCACTCTTCAAGCGCAGTTAAGTCATCCTGTAGTCAAAGGCAATCGTCCTTATTAATAATTGGTATATAACCTAAGCTATCATCTGTGAAAAGCCTAGTGGTAGAAGTAAGCGATAATGGGAGGTCATTTATGTAAAAAAGGAAAAGTAGAGGGCCCAGGACAGTACCTTGTGGGATCCCACAAGTTACAGACACGGTGGAGGAATGAGAACCCTCGAGAACAACTTGTTGATCCGATTGGTCAAGAACGTCTTAATCCAGTGAATAAGTGTTCCTCAGGTGCCATAATAAGCTAACTTAGCTAACAGTCTTTGGTGAGGGACTTTGTCGAAGGCTTTGGCAAAGTCTAGTACTATGGCGTCTACTTGTCGAATTTTGGGGTCGTTGAAGGTTTGGGAAATGTCATGTGTGGTCACAAGTAGTTGTGTCTCAAATGACCGTTTGGGCCGGAAGCCATGCATGCTGTACATCAGTCAGTATATTTTGCCTATCTAGATGTCATTGGATGATATGGTCTAAATTTTGCAAGGAACTGAGGTAATCGAAACAGGTCTATAGTTAACAGGGAGGGTTCTGCCTCCGGATTTGAAAATAGGGGTCATGTTTGCCAATAGCCAGTCATGGGAAGGTTCTCCGGTGTCAAATGTCTGTGAGAATATAACCTGCAGGATAGGGGCAAGAATGGCAGCATTCACCTTGAGTATCCTGCAGGGTATATTGTCTTGTCCAGTCGTTTTTTTCTTCTTTCTATATTCCAACTACTCCCTCTCGGGCATAGGCTGAGAGCCTGTACACTCCACCGCTGAACACGGTGAGGCCCGTGAGATCTGGTTCCAGTCTAGGGAGTGAGACATGCGAAGCACCCATTCACGGCACGAAGCAACCCCATCTCTGAAGCTGCTTCGTCTCTGTGCTTCACTGTCTCATCCCCAGCCTCGGACCCTCACTCAGAATACAGACACACGTTTCTCGATTCCACGGGTATGTATAGTCAGTGGAGGTATAGGTGGGTGTGGTGATGGGAGTTTGACCAGAGAATCATTATGTAATAATATTGTTATACCAGTCGACTCATGTTTGCTCTCTTTGAAGAAACTATAGAATATTTTGTGGTTTTGCATGTTGTTTGTGAGGAAAGTAGTTGTGTAGTTAGTGTCGGCTTGTTTGATTTTTTTTGGTAATGTTTTTTGTGTGTGTTTGTAATGTTCCCAGTGTTCTGTATCATTGTAACGTTTAGCTGTCTTGTATGTTTTTTCTTGTTTCAATGTAGGTTTCGTAACTGTCTATTGAACCATGGTGGTGACTGGTTCCATGTAACTGTCTTCTTGGGTATGTGCTTGTCCATTGTGTCATGTATGAAGTTGCGAAGTCTTGTCCAATTTAGCTCAACAGAATTGGCCATTGGGTCGTTGTCGAGGAATGTGTCTCTAAAGTCGGCTAAGTCTACCGGCATGGCTCACATGTCAGCTCTGTTGTATTGGTAGATTTTCCTGGGTAATTGTTGCTGGATGTTTGGTTTTATGTTTGTGTCTACAAGTATCATGTCGTGGTCACTAAGTCCTGGTAAAACCCGAGTTTGTGTAATAAAAGAGGTGTTGTTCATATGGAACATATGTTGGATGTGACCAACATATTGTCTTATGTTAAGGTTGTTTCAATGTTGTTTCTAATTATGCTAATTAGTGTATGTGTTGGTTCAAGTGCTGTTTGTTAGAGGGTGACATATATTGAGTGGAAATAGTGGGAAAACCCTGCTTGGGCGTATTCTTTAATTCGCCGCAATAAAAAAGTAGGCCCTGTACAAGTTTGTAACTCTTTTTAACAGCTTAGTTGATGCAAGGTAGGATTCAAGAAGAGCAGCTTATAAACGATTACAGATAGTTGGGCCGCTGGCAAAGGTTGAACTGTACTAGTCAATTACTTAATTAACCTATCTCTCTATTTAACCCGTACAGCCCCAGCGACGCGTCTGACGCGTCGGCGATGTATGTAACGCACAGCCCCAGAGACGCGTCTGACGCGTCACCCTAATTGCGCCGACCGTAACCTCAGGTGTAGCCACTCAAGAGGGCTCAGATTTGTATGGGAACTATGTACGTATCCCACGCAACCGTGCCGATGGTTGAAAACTCTCAAAGTCCAAGTGCGTGTGCGTAAGCGCGCAATAACCTGTTTTTTTGGGGTAATTGCCTTCAATTTTTTACTCCTGTAAAATACGTTTTCGGGGGCTCTGTAGGACCATTCTTTAAGCTTTTTGAGCGGTTTTTCGTGGTTTTTCCTTCATTCCTAACCCATTCGCTATTGTTTCTGGAATAAAACCATTTTTTGAAAACCGGCCGGGTTCTGGTGAACAAACATTACAAAACTAGCCATGGCTCCACGGGTTAAAGTGTATGGACGCACAAGCTGTAGTTCATCTTGGTATTCCGTGGGATTACGTAGATGGTTTTTCTTAGTTCCAAGTTCATATTTATTGCTCTTTGAGCTGGCAACCAAATAATTCTGGGGCAGGGCATAGTGTCTCTACAGACTGGCACTTTCCGCCTAGCAGTACAGGGGCTCGAACCCGGAGGTATCGCACCGGGAGGCTGCCCTAGGCGCATAATACCGGGCCAGCCGTAGTGCCATGTGCGCGCATGGATTGCGTCCCACCCCTATTAAGATCTTGGGATGGCCTCTGGGCGACAACTGCCCAGGGTTGCTTAGAGCTGGATACCTGGGGATATTGACCTCCAACATTGTCAAAATACATATCATGACAAAAATATCAGAGAAAACGTACCCCAAGTTTAGGTTCGAAAGTGTGAATGTGGGTACTATGAAAGGAAGGACAGGTGAGATTGTGGAGATGCTAGAGAGACGACGAGTGGATGTATGTTGTGCCAAGGAAATCCGGTGGAAAGGGGGAAGTGTGAGGGTGTGTCACGGTTAGTTACTCCGGTCCTATGGCACCTAAAGGTCTCAGATGTGTATGGGGACTGTGTAAGTATCCCCCGCAATAATACCGATGGTTGAAAACTCTCAAAGTCCAGCCGTTTTCGCGTGAGCACGCAAAAACCTGTTTTTGCATGTTTTTGCCTACCCATTTCCCCTCTTGTAATTCCGACTTTCGGGCGCCCCGTAGGACCCCTTAATGATCTAGGGGATCGGTTTTTTGTGGTTTATCCTTCATTTCTAATCCATTCCTGGTCTTTTCTGGAAAAACAAACAAAATTACAACCTGCTGGTCCTGGGGTGTCCATTTATTATTAATTAGCTGGTGCTCAGTGGGTTAATGCTATCATAAAGGAGGCAAAAATTCCCGATGCATGGCAGAAAATTGTTATAGTAAAATATATACAAAGGGAAGGGTGACTTCTTAGACAGGGGAAATTATAGGGGTTTGAAAAAGCTCGATCAAGTCATGAAAATCAGCAAAAGGATTTTTGAATGCATGATCAGGGGAAATGTTGCCATGAGCGACAAGCAGTTTGGATTTATGTTGGGACGTGGTACAACTGATTGTATCTTCATTCTAAAGCAAATGCAAGAGAGGTTCTTAGAGAAAAACAGGGAGTTATACCTAGTTTCTGTAGATCTGGAGAAGGCCTTTGACCAGGTGCCCAGGGAAGTAATACAGTAGCCTATGAGAAAACTCAGAGTAGAAGAGTGGCTGGTGCCTATAATAATGAAAACGTATGAGGGGTCACCGGTAACAGTTAAAGTGAATGGGGGCCTGAGCGAAGAGTTCCCAGTGAAGGTTGGAGTTCACCAAGGTTCAGTGCTGAGCCCATTACGGTTTGATTTGTCCTGGAGGCTCTGTCAAGGGAATTTAGGACAGGACTCCCATGGGAGCTGTTATATGCAGATGATCAAGTTCTTATCGCAGATTGTGCGCAGGAAGCAAGGCAAAGTTCAAAAGATGGAGGGAGGGTATGGCAAATAAGGGTCTAAGATTTAACATAGATAAAACAAAGGTCATGATTAGTGGAGTAGGGCATGGAACTATGGAAAGATGCGGAGACTATCCATGCACAGTATGTGGGAAGGGGATGGGAAGTAAAATCAATTCAATGTTGCATCTGTAGTGACTGGGTACTCAAGAGATGTAGATGGACTTTAGAGGGCCTTTGACAAGAAACTTAGACTTTGAATGTGTAGTATACAAGGGAGATCTTGTATTAACCCTGGAGAGGTAACGCTCAAAAACGTTTTTTAATAGGTAAGGTTGTTGCGAATTTGCAACGTCGACTTTGACCCCAAATATCTCCCAAACCAAAAGACTTAGAAATTTTTTGAACATTGCTAAATATAATATAAGGATCCCTTAATGTTATGTTAGAATATGGTGTATATTGAAACATTGTTAGTATTTCTAATGAATTTAATAACAAAATAAGTATAGTAAAAAAGTAGGTTCTTCATACAAATATAAAAAAAATACTCAAGTTGTCTTGAGGGGACTGGGACTCTGGGGGCATGGACGGCAATGGTGAGGTAGGTTGGAGTAGGAGTAGCAGCCCTGAAGACCCCATAGGCTGAGAGACCTGCGGAGTTGAAAAAAAGGTTACAAAAAATTTCCAAAAAAAAATCGGTCATTTTGAAATATTCGGCTGGGTACCTAAATATTCTTGGATTCATACCAAATTCAACACAGTGCTTGCCACATGGTCCTAGTATGACCCCAAAGTGTAATAATTGAAATTGGAGCAATGTAAATACCGCCCAGGCGCCCATCTAGCGAGGGCGCTCCAGGCCAGGTTTGGTTCTGGATCCCGAGAAGTCTCATCTTGGCCTGGTATCACCCCTGGAAGCCTTAAATATTTATGGATTGCAACGAAATTTGAAATGGAGGTTTCTTTATAATGCCTTTCTATGTAGTGTGAATAAAAATGAAATCTGAGTATAATTAATGCCAAAAATATGCTGCAAATTAACAACATTGATAATTTTTACCTATAAAAGTTGAAGAAATAAACATATAAGCCTCTGAAATTACACTGTATGTTACCTATTTTACCTGAACTTGTACTAAGGAACCTCATAAACAATATACAACAAATGGGAGGGGTTTCACCTTTAGGAGTGGCATCCGTCACAAGTTGAAATGATGTGGTTGTGGCAGACGGGAAATGAAAAAAGAACCTGATTTAGTAAAATATTCACAGACGCCCAATATGGCAATATCAGACAGGCTAGCGTGTGTGTGAGTCATGGTCCGTTATCTGGCTAAGTTGCCTATTAGTCTTAGATCGATATCTCCAACACATTCGTGAAAAAAGTACATTATGTGCAACTATGAACATTCAATAAAGTTACGTACCAGGTTATGTAGTAGTTTATTCGCAACGTCGGGTTCTGGTTTGAACCTGTTGGCGAGGACCGAGAGCGTCGCACCTCCGCTCACGGCTGGAGATACCCGTACACTGCCTGACTGCAGGCCGATATCCCTCGTATTGGACGTGTGAGCTGCGCGGCGACCAAATAACGCGTTTTGCACACCTCTCGCGTGTGCATTTGCAACGGGGTTTCCTCTCCAGGGTTAAATGACCCGCTTGTCGGTGTTAATTTCGACAGTGTAACGCTGGAGTGTGTGAATATGTTCTGCTACCTGGGCGATACTGTTTTCGCCGGAGATGGCACTGAAGCTACCTCCATTGCTTGAGTCAGAATTGGCTGTGGAAAGTTTAGAGAGCTATTGCCTCTCCTGACCATGAGAGGGCTCCCACCCCACCTTAAAGAGATGGTGTATACCTCGTTTGTTAGGAGCGCAATGACCTATGCCTCGGAGGAGATGTGGCCGGCTAAAGCGAAGGATATCAATAGAATGGAACGGAATGAGAAGAGAATAGTGAGATGGATGTGTGGGGTTAATCTGAGGGACAGGGTATCGAGCGAGGAATTGAGAAGGCGTCTGGGCATTAGGAGTGTCATTTAAGTGATGCGCATGAGCCGACTTGGTTGGTTTGCACATATGGAGAGAATGGATGTTCAGAACTGGGTAAAGAAATGCCGGACTGTGAACGTGGGGGGAGCTGCGCGTAGGGGTGGACCTAGAATGACGTGGGCTCGGGTACTTCGGTTCGATCTCAAAATAAAGAACTTGACAACTGGGGCAGCCCTTGACAACGCCACCTGGAAAGCTGCCATTTAGGACATGAGACTGTACCCACATTCTCTGTGGACAAAACGGTCTTTAAACTTGTATGTATGTATGTATGTATGTATCGCAACACTCCGCAACTGCTATATGTAGGTATGTTCATGGTGTTCCGTGTTATTTTGTAACTACTTCGTAGCGCCTCTGTCGGACAGAGAAATTGGGGTCATTATCTCAGGATTCATCAAGATTATCAAATCTTGGCAAGTCAGCTTCTGATTCCTGTAGGTGCGAAAGGGGCTTTATTCACTGATGGGAACTCACAGAATACGGTCGACACCGAGGAGCTAAGACATGTACTGCATGTGTGATAGAACGTGTTGTAGTTGGAACTTGGTACCATGGAGCGTCTGCCTTTAGTTTAGAGTGGGTGTCAAAGAATTCATCATTAGTCAGCGAAATGCGGAGTGAGGCATGTCATCAAGAGGCAACCAAGGTCGAGATAATAATACAGGTCTCTTCATATTGATTCAAATTTAAGCTCCTTCTGGGCGTGATGACGTCACACGGCGATAATAAAGGATCACCATTCATCTTAGAGTAGTAATGTCTGCCAGATGCTGAAATGTGGTGCTGATGTTGCCAGATGATCGCTTACTCTTCAGCAACACACAAATGAACCAGTCATCTTCTTTCAATATTCTTGGCATTTCTTTTTTTCTGAGCTTTCTTGGAAAGACCATATCACCACTCTTGCTAAAACAGTTTCCCAGAAGTTAGGAGTACCAGTACTAAACCATCTACGTAGGTTCTTCACACCGCACAGCTTCTTGCTCTGTACAGAGGCAAAGTACTCACATGTATGAGTACTATTTGCATGTGTGGGGTGGTTCCATCCATACCGTACTTCTCGAAAATGTACAGTCCAAAGAATTTTTCATCAACTCACAAACCTCTTACTAATCAATCTCTCACTACACACCGCAACGTTGCATCTTTCTCACTCTCACTCTTCTCTTCTACCGCTATTACAACAATCAGTGTTCTTCAGAGCTCTCTTAGTGAATACCTCCTCCCTTATGGAGAATGGGTAGCACCCTCCTTTCAACACATCCACACCCATAGTTTGTCCACCTCTCTAACCCAGGAGTGAACCAACAAATAAGCTCTGGAACTCTCTTCCCCAATCTATATATCCCTATGACTAATAAATTAAACTGTTTCATGTTCCATGTGTCCAGACATTTGACTCTAACGCGCCTTAAATTTGGTTCCCTATTTTCTCCTTCAACTTTGAGGGCGACACTTGTTACAGGCAACATTGCCTCTCGTCTTACACATAGATAAAACCTTGTAATTATGTAAACCAGATGTTGAAATATGGTAGTAGCCTAATGTCTGTCGGATATGAAAAGTACTGATAATCTGCCAGATATTTCCGTATTGTAGAAATGTCTGCCAAATGTTACAGTATACTAGTGTTGTCTGCCAGATGTTGAATTAATGTTTGGCAAATTATTCCGTAAGGCCGCGTCATACAGAGGTCGACCGCGACCCGACAGTAACCCAAAGGCAAGGACTTGCAAATTTTTGCGGTTCGAGTGTATTCGGCCCGATAATCGGGCGACATCGGGTATGATTCTGGTATGTTCGAGTCGTTCTAGTCATGCTCTGGTCATCACCCGAATGTTCGGGTGAGTCGGCCAAAAGTTAGTGTATGCGTTAACTTTTGGGAAATCCTCGAGTGCGTTCGGGTCAAAAAACCGTTACAAAATCCTCGAGTCACCTTCGATTTACATTCGAGTCGTATCCGGCTTACATTCTACCATATTCTGATCGCATTCGACCTATTCGGGTCACTTTCGAGTAAAAAAATTTAACCCGATTCATACCAGAATTGATCGAACCTAAGTGGACTTAGACCCGATGATGTAGACCGTAACCCGAATTAGACTCGATGCTCAGTGGAAAATTCCTACATAAACTTGTTCGAAAGTCAACTGTTACTCGATGCTGACCCGAATTTCAGGATGATGACTGGATAGATACCCGAATACTACTAGAAAATGACTCAATGCATGTCCGACATTTCTAATTAGACTCGATGATTACTCGATCGTGATCCGAATGACTATAATGTAAGTCGAAGGCTAGTCGAAGCCAAGTCGAATCAAACCCGAATGCGAGCCGATGGGCGGAACCACGTGAAGCAGTCCTGTGTGCAGTTGGAGCGGCCCGAATTATCGTACACTGCCACACACGCACGGGCCCTATATATTAGCGGGTGGGAGGCATTCGCTCCATTCCACACCAGCACCCACCGCCCACCACGTCTCTCTCGCCCACCACATCTCTCTCGCCCACCACGTCTCTCTCGCCCACCACGTCTCTCTCTCCAACTCTTGTCACCAACATGCCCGGTAACTATGGTAAAGGAGGCAAGGCAGTGAAGAGGCCCCGCAAATTTACCACGGAGTCTGTGGACCTGTTTGCCACCCAGCAATCCCAAGATGAAAGCGAGGAGGAAGTAGAGGAGAGGCAGCACATCGACTCCAACCCTGTTTTCGACGATGAAAACCAAACCGAGGAAGCAGAGTCACAGTCTATTATAGTAAAGAAAGCCCATGTCCCTCACAAAAAGACCCACCCTATCGTGTCAACCGAAGGTGACAGTCCTTCAGAACAGGAAAGCGAGGATGATGACGCCACCCAAGATGACCTCACGCTACTCACCGAGCCACCTACCCAGACACCCACGACATACACCGAGACGCCTACCCAGACCACGCCGCCCATCAACCCAGTACAACCGATGCCGAAAAGGAGGAGGAGGACCTACGCCAGGCTCCCGGATGAGAAGGAGGTGGAAGTGGCCGAGTGGTATTCCGAGCAGGAGTTCCTGTACAACAGGAAAATGAGGACCCACAAGGACAAAAACATGCGGGAGAAAACACTTGCCACGAAGGCAAAGGAGCTCAACATTGAAGGTTGGTTGTGTGCGTTCTTATGATATAATAACCATTATGTTGAGTGATATTACTTACAAATACCAAACACATCTATGTTTCTGGAATAATTTACCTGTGCCGTGCAAAGTGGATACATATTTATCATAAAGTTTGGCGTTAACATTGCTGGCGAATCTTGTTTTCGGAATTGAAATAAGTAGGTAATATTTGGAGTTAATAATAAATAATGTTTCGTGTGCAGTCTTGCATTGTACTTCCCTCATATCAATGTGTGCAGTGTGGTTACCTGCCCAGGTGAACCATACTTATTCATGTTGACTGATAATAAATTCGGTTGTGATAATCTTTGTCTCCATACTATTTATATTTTGTACGTAAACACTCCTAATATATATTATTTATATTTTTCAGTGGAAGCACTCAACAAATGGATGAAAGGGATGAGGACCAGGTACGGGAAGCTTGACAAGATTCCCGTGTCTGGTTCAGGTGTGGTCCAGCTGACGGAGAGAGACGCCTGGATCAAGACCCACTTCGCGTTCCTCAAACCCCATCTTGTTAAGTTGCCCACCAGAAAGAGCAAGGTACGTTTATCAAGTCTATTGCAATTTTATTTCTAATCAAAAATAAATGTTAAAGGTATAAATAATTATCTTGGTGCTGTTCAACATAAGATTTAATAAACATAAGTGACATAAATGTTTCACCATTATTGTTGGATGTTGTAAATAAAATAAAATCGAATATTAATATTGTCTAACATGTATAACACTTATTTTAATTTGTTCTATGTATAAATAATAAGCTGCTCCCAGGTTGTTGTGAATATTTATTGCTATGTTAAAGTGACCAAATTAAATAACCATTGATATTATATTATAATATTATATATATATATATATATATATATATATATATATATATATATATATATATATATATATATATATATATATATATATATATATATATATATATATATATATATATATATATATATATATATATATATATATAATTATATATTTTATATATATATATATATATATATATATATTAGTGTTGCTAGATAATTATTTACTTTATAAATTGATGTTCAACACTGTCATAAACTAATAACCAGATACATTCCACAGTTCTACAAGACAACGACTGTGGAAGAGGAGATGGCTGACGACGTCGAACCGGAAGGGGAGGACGGGCCAGAGTCAACTCCCACTCCAACCCAAACCACAGCTACCCAGGACACCGCGACCGGGAGCTCAGCCGTGGTGGCAACTCCCGGGTCATCTGGGTCCGGTGCCACCACCAGCCAGGCACCAGCCGCCCCACCCGACCTGTATAACAAGGTAAATATCATTATTATGTATCCAATGTTAACATGCCATCATAATTGAATCTCTCCACTCGTAAACACATATACCTACATGCAACACAAAACACCCCACCCCCTGTGCCTTCACTTAGCCACTCACTGACTGTCACCCATTATAGTATTGAACACATTTAATTGTACATTCGCAATTATGTAAATGTTTTAGTATATATAAAATGAAAATGTTTTATACAATAATTCTATTATACATTTCGATGTATCATATATCGGTAATTTGTCACATAATTGATATCAATGCAGTAACGTTTATTAGGCAATATTAATGATGAAGACGTTATTTTGCCACGCATTATTGTAATGAAGGTACACTGCATTAATGTTTATGAAGTATTGTCTGATTCATTCTATAATACATTTATTTTTCTCACACAGCTTCGTGAAGGTGAGAAGGAGCTGGACAACCTCTACCGTGTGTGGCAGAGGAGCCACCAGGTGGACACCCCCGCAGAGGCGAGTCTCAAGCCATACTTCAAAACACAACAGACAAACATGCATGACCTTCCCTTACCACTGATTCAGGCCTTCCAGCTGGACGTGCTAAGATTCTCCAATGCCATGATTTCCCACAACCAGGGCCTAGGACCCCTCCCACACTTCGGACCCCTCTCCCACCCCCAGTCCCCAAACCCTTCCCAACATCATCCCCAACGTCAACAATACTACGAAACTCTCAATGTCCCTAGCACTAGCACGTCCTACCACCATATAGGGAAAAAATGCAGCATTCGCCAATCCAGCAGCCAGACACACCCAGTCAGTGGAAGGCCTATGGGCCTTCACGTCCTTGTGCCACGCCCGTTCAACAATCACCCCTGGATCCTGCCTTCTTGGAGACCATGCTGGATCTACCTCATTAATATACCTATACCTCTACCTCTGTACCTCATTAATTATTATAACAATGTATTTTATATGTTTGACTTGTGTTTTGCTTGCTCCTAAAATTTATTTTCTATGTTTTACTTGTTCCTAACGATAATTTGCTTGCTTAATAATAATTAAAGGGAATATAAAGTTAAAATATATGATCGAGTAGATCACATGGCAATAGGATATAAACGAAAATTAAATTGAAAAATTCCAAACAAAAACAGAGAAATGTATCACATCCCAATATGATTATATATTAAATTGACATTGAATTTTTTTGACCATGTTAACATGTTATTACTTTAAACAAATCAACATCCAAGATCAACATAAAAAAATAAGAAAAAAACTGAGAAATTTAACACATCCCAATATGATATAAATTATATTGACATTGAAAAAATCTGACCATAATTAAAAGTTAACATGTTATTATTTTAACCAAATCAACATCCTTGAGCAACATGTTCGTGAATATTAATCAGAAAAAAATATAAAAGTTGAACATATAAAGTGAGGTGGACATGCAGTCCAAAATAAGGTAACAATTTCTTTTGTCATTGTAATTAGAGACTTTGACCAAATATAATAATAATAAATTAGGGGCTTTATCTTAATGAACTGAGACTTTGACCAAATATAATAATAATAAATTAGGGGCTATATCTTAATGAACTTATGTTTCAAGGATATATATAGTATAACAACTTTATAACAGGTCAGGATATTTAGTGCTGTGATTCACTTTCGGGTTTGTATACAATATATTTATCAAAGACTTTGACACTTTTATAATACGGCATCGAATAGAGTTTGAATTGTGTCATTGCAATGACAGTATTGGGACACCTACGGCAGTCACACTGCAACATTGTGCAACACTTATAAAACGGGTGTGGGATATTATGGACCTGCATAAAGTGGAAACGTACCTTTTTACTCGTCCTGCCAGGCAAGGCGCTGTTCAGGGCGGTTGTAGTACTGGGTCAGGTAGTCCCTCGTCACTTTGGCAGCGGCTGGTCCTCTCTGGTGCCGAAGTGGCTCCAAGCCATCCAAGGGGTCCCTCGCCCAGTCACTTTGGGGTATTTCATGGCGACGAAGTCCGGCTTCTGGTTGGGGCTCACGTCGGTCGATTAGCATATTGTGGAGTATGCATGAAGCCAGGACTACCTTCTCCACGGTACTGGGGTGTACGTTGATGGTAGTCACCATCAACCACCTGAAGCGGTTGGCTAGCATACCGAAGGCATTCTCTACCTGTCTCCTGGCCCTAGACAGTCTGTAGTTGTAGTTTCTCTTGTCATCATCGAGCCCTCGGTGTGGGTGTGGCTTCTGCAACCACTCCCTCATTGGGAATGCGTCATCACCAACCAGAAAGTAGGGCACTGGCTGGTCCTCCCCTGGGAATGGCTCGGGTGGTGGCAATCCTGCTGCTCCGTCCTCCAGGGCCTTCCGGATGTCAGTCACCTGGAATATACCACCATCAGATGCTGACCCGTTCGCTCCAACGTCAACGTACATAAATTTTCCCAGGTGATCGACTATTGCCAGGAGCACAATGGAGTGGTAGTGCTTGTAATTGTAGTACAAGGATCCGCAGTTGCTTGGAGGCTGTATGGCAATGTGCTTCCCATCAATTGCCCCAATGGTGTGTCCGAAGTTCCACCTATCCTTGAAGCCCTTGGCGACCTCCTTCCAACCTTCAGGTGTTGATGGGCACACTATTTGCTCCTCCATGTATTCCTGTATGATTGCCTCACACGTCTCCCGCACTGCCAGTGATATCGTGTTGGCACCTACACGGAAGTTCAGTACCATGCTTTTATAGGCTTCGCCAGTGGCCAAAAAGCGTAGTGTCATGGCAACTCGCAGTCCGGGCTTCAGGGGCTTCTTCCAGTTGGTCTCGTCCTTCTTGATCCTGGGTGTAACACGTTCGACAATCATATAAAACAGCTCCTCGTCCATACGCAGAAAGTATTTATAGGTAACCACGTCAGTTTCCTGGAGTTTCTTCAGCAACTGGTGGTAGTGTCCGTGTGTCTCTCACTGTGCCACCCATGGCTTGACGCTGCAGCTTCGGGGTATCTTTGGTCGTCGTGGCCGTCGAGGTTGAGCACGTTGGGGTTCACGTTCTTTGTCCCTGATGGCGCGGGCAGTAATCTGAGGTTGGCATTAACTATCTCCTGCCTTAAGATTGCCAACTCCAATGCCTCGTCATCCATCTCTTCTGGTCGTGATGGGTCCGGGAGGTTGCTTTCCTGTGACATGTTGCTGTGTTGGGTGCACTGTACAAATGAAGTTTGTGTGAGCACACCCTCTCTTTATATAGTGGGGTGATGCATAACCTCATAATCGTGTCATAATCGACTTATTCTAGTCACGTTCGACTTACATTCTGGTTTCATTCCGGTTGGGTTCCTGACTTCGGGTGGGGTTCGGTTTTCATTCGGTTTTAAGTCGGGTTACTTCGGGTGTGATTCGGTTTTAACTCGGGTTGGTATCGGCTACTCGGGTCACCGTCGATTAGCTTTAGACTCATGGTCGATTCAATTCCGTTCAACTTCTGGTTAGTTTCGAGTAATATACGGGATAACAACGACTCGTATTCGAGACGCATTCGAGTCCCTCGGGTAGCATTCGAATTGCTTTCTAGTCATAGTCAGGGTACGAGTCTCATTCGGGGACTTCGGGTGAAAAGTGCAAGTCATTGCCTTCGGTTTACTGTCGGGTCACGGTCGACCTCTATATGACGCGGCCTGTAGGCTACTTTATTCAACATCCGGCAGATATTACTACAAGATGTCACACTTCATTGTTATCCAACATCTGGCAGACATTACTACCTTTTTCTAACATCTAGTAATCAAATCCGCCATATTACAACATCTGGCAGAAATTACTAACATATTGGAACATGTCAGACAATACTACACTATTGCAACATCAGACAGACATCACTCCGTTATTGAACATCTGACATATATTACACCCTTAAACCAGCATATGGCTGGCATTTCTATCATATGTCAAATGTCTCGGATAATACTACTCGAGCACAATATCTGACAAACATATACAATATTCCAAAATCTGGCAGACATTAATACTAAATGCCAATATCTGGAAGACTTTACTACCTTATTACAACATCTGGCAGACACCAATACCTTATTTCAGCATCAGGCAGGCATCACTACCACATTGCAACATCTGGCAGATATCACTACCGTATTAAACCGTACAGCAGGCATCACTATCTTATGCCAATCCAACAGACCCGTCTGAATACTGACATCGGCAGACATACCTACCTTCAAACACTGAACACGTATTACTTCCATTGTACAGTATATTATAAAATGTAGGAAACCTACGCCACGTGACATCACCGCCTGATAATTAACTATTTATAGAGTTGGGCAATACCAATCACATTCAAAATCCTGTACAATACATTATTATATGAAATTAGATTCCGTGCCAACTATTCTAGTAGCATTAATTTAGTGTGGTATCAAGAAGGTAAATCAATATAAAACTTTTATATTTTCGCATTAACCTTCCGGATCCGGGGGCCCTCATATGAGGCGGATTGCTGTGTCCGGGGCCATTTTCGTACAGTCAAGCTTCATAATTCAGTAGCTACTGATTGAGACCACCTAGAGCAGTCAATCTTTTTGCAAATTGTAGAACATCTTGTTGTCTGTAGACTGCCATTGAGATGACATCGCTACGACGCGTGGCTGCCGAGTTATGATGATTTTAGCAGCGATTTTTAGCCGTGCATTTTGCCTCATATGAGGCCTCCCGGATTCCTGCCAATATTTTTGTTTGCCTCATATGAGGCCTCCCGGATTCCGAGGGTTAAACATAATAAATATTGAGTACTACATTAATGAAGATGGATTAACCCTTATTTAGCGGGTAGTAAGGTAATTTACACTGTACCGCTCAACGGGCATAATCCCGAAATATTCGCTCACTTTCACTCGTCCTAGCGCCGTTACTATGGCTCTAATGCGAATGAAACGATCATTTTTGGAAAGAGCAACTCTTCGTCTCCCCATATAAGTCTATTATGGATGTTATGAGCAAGTGTGGAGGGTGGGAAGAGGTGAGGAAGATGAGGTACTTTTTGGTCTATTTCCCGGGCGCGTTCGGATGCGTTCGCTTTGGCCTGACTCCGGCCTCTCGGGCGTCTACTATTCCTTCGGTAATCGGTCTTATTTTTCTCTTATTTCTCCTTATTTCTGTATTCTCTGTATTCTCTCTCTCCTCTCTCTCTCTCTTTCTTTCTCTCTCTCTCACTCCTGTCTGTCTGTCTCTCTCTCTCTCTCTCTCTCTCTCTATTTGTATGTAACATGTGTGATGCACATAAATAAAAGGGGATGTGTCGGATGGTTGAAAGCCACAGTTGCTCGCGCGTTTGGGGCTAGCAACACGTATTATGAAAACATGCATCCTCCTTAATTCACTGTCCCCCCCTTCACTCACTCAACCCCACAATTTGCCGGAGGATAACAGGTTTTTCACAATACGTAGACGGAAGTCTTTAAAAAAATAAAAAATAACTCTCTCTCTGGCTGGCTCGCTCGCTTTCCCTCTCTCGCGCGCTCTGTCTCTCTCTCTCTTCCTCATCCGTATATGTAATTCTCATTATTATTTTCTCTAATCTCTCTCATCCTCCTGTCTGTCTCTCTCTCTCTCTCTCTTTCTTTCTCTCTCTCTCACCCCTGTCTGTCTGTCTCTCTCTCTCTCTCTCTCTCTCTGGCTCGCTGGCTTTCCCTCTCTCGCGCGCTCTGTCTCTCTCTCTCTTCCTCATCCGTATATGTAATTCTCATTATTATTTTCTCTAATCTCTCTCACTCCTCCTGTCTGTCTGTCTCTCTCTCTGGCTCGCTCGCTTTCCCTCTCTCGCGCTCCCTTTCTCCCTTCCTCATCCGTATATGTAATTCTCATTATTATTTTCTCTAACTAATCCCTCTATTTCATTTATTTGCTTGTAATATTTCTGTATTGTTATATCTTTTTCACTCTTTCTTCAGTTCAGTTTCTGCATTCTCTCTCTCTCTCTCTCTCTCTCTGTTTCGCTTGCTTTGCAGGAATTTTGTTTTTGTTTTATATATAATATATAATAATTTACTTATCATTACTTACTATATCGTATAAACAATAGTAGGTAGCCAACTTACCATAATACCGATACACCAAACCGATCCGCATGCGGTTTTGTTTATCACCTGTTTACTAAAGTGCCACCATTATCGATTTTCTTGGAGCCGACTCGAGCGGGAGGGTTACCAATTGAAGTTAAATCCGCTAGCATATATTGTTAGATGTAAGACATGATAAATACCACTAGAAATATGAATTGGCAAAATCCATATAATATCACTTCAAAATTGTTCGGAAATTTCAAAACAAAACCGCTAGTGTAAGTCATTGCTGCTAGATCGAAGTAAAGGTCTCTAGATCTAGCGGAAGTCGCTATACGTATTGGCAGTACGGCACACTGCCGACGGCGATACGTTGTTGACATTGTTGTTGATGTTCCAGTGGAGGGATGAACAAAATATTTTCCTTGTCCAATAATAGCTATTTCATAGTCCCACGGGACTTATTTTGATATATTTATGACCCCTGGTATGAATGTATGTTGCCAATATAATAATAGAGACAAATACATAGTTAAAAGGACTAATAACCTAATAATAATGACAAATAAATAATTTACTCTGTGTATCCGAATACTCCCTGTGACCGAACTGGCCATGGCCCATATAGTTCGATTATGGGAGTGATCACTTGTAATGCCAAGCACAAATATTCAATCTTTCGTTGTTTGTATTACCGTAAGAAATTTACTGAACGCCTGAAAATAATACTCTATAAAATGCTTGCAATCAAACTTTCAAGCAATTACAAGGTCACATGCAATTATAAATAGGCATATTGTAGACCACAATCTTCACCAAGCTTCGTTGTTGCTTGTATTATTGTGAAAAATGTACCGTACACCCTGGTTTGGTTATCGTGAGAAATTTACCTAACGCCTGCAAATAATACACTATAAAATGCTTGCAATCAAACTTTCAAGCAATTACAAGGTCACATGCAATTATAAAAGGGTATATTGTAGACCAAAATCTTCGCCAAGCTTCGTTGTTGCTTGAATTATCGTGAGAAATTTACCGAACGCCTGCAAATAATAGCTATAAAATGCATGCAATCAAACTCAAGCAATTTCAAGGTCACATGCAATTATAAATGTATAGGTAGACACAGAGAGAAAGAGAGAGAGAGAGAGTGTCGTGAAAATATATATCAATTTTACATAGACTATGACTGCTCGCCACGGCCGACGTGGACCTACTGAGCTTTACTCCATTTATATTCACCCTCCCTCCCTCGCCACACAGGGAATTATATAAGGAAATTACCGTATTTTAGGGTTTTTGCACTCGTGTTGCACGATCGTTGCAAGACAACCAGTGATCGTAGAAGGATGGTTCGGGTGTCATAGGAAAGCTCAATTTACGCCCTTCCAGGGATACATACTTGTATTACGCTCTGGGTCTTGTTTATGCATGCAAAAGAGCACGGAAACAACCCCATTTAGGGTAAAAAAAAAAAGGCTGGGCGGCACAGTGAAATATACTCCACCACCCGCTCGTAAGGTGATAAAATGCTTGCAATCAAACTTTCAAGCAATTATAAAATGTAAATTGTACTTACCAACACCCCCACCAGTATGTTCTTCGTCAGGAACGTCTCCATTTTGCTCAACGGTCTGTGCAACATCAACCACAACATTTGCGACACACACAAATTATGCTTGGGGTGAAAGCCTATGATCGGCATATTTTCGTCTTCCGAGTCATCCACACTATCAAAACTCTCACCCAGACCTTCCATGGTTTCATTCAACAGCCTATTAGAAAGTTCTGAAGAGTTCAGCGTGATATCTAGTTCCTGGGCGGTGAGCCGGGAGTGATGAGTGATGAGCCGGGCGTGATGAGTAGGGTGGCGCGACGCACTAGGGGCCACCGAATCGGAGACGGGCAAATCTTGACCTTCCATTACGGCTGTTTGAGGGTTACTGAGTTATGGTCACGCAGTGGGGATGTGTGGGTGGGACTTTTTAGTACACAGCCTGACCACCAAGTTTCGCTTTCCACCTAAATTAGGGCGGGAATACGCCCACAGACTTAAGTCCGACCCCGCTATTTAGTCCAATTTTCTCGTTTCGGACTTAAATCCAACCCCGATCTTTAAGGGTTAATAGCGTTCTCTCTCTCTCTCTTCTTTGCTATCCTTTCCTTCCACTTTCCCTTACTCACGGGTTAGCTATAATTTATCTACTAGAATTTTAAGTACTGACCACCTCGCTGGGATCATAAGTCCTTTGCGGTCAGTATATATATGTAAATATATGTAAAACATTCGTTTTCTCTCTCTCTCTCTATGGTACAAACTAGCATTAAAGTATCAAAGATACTCCAGATCCTTATTGGTCATCATACAAGTTTACATGTTATCGGACATTCTGTAAGTATGTGTGTGTTGGATCTTCTGATCACTGTCTGATACAGGCCACCTGTCTATCACCTACCACACCTTCCCACTCTGAACCTGTTTTGGTGGCTAAATGGCATTACGATAGGGCAGACTGGGAGGGTCTTCAAGATTTCTTTATTGATATTCCCTGGACCCTTTTTTTATAATGATGCACACTCCACCTTGAGCCACATACAAGATTTTATAAAAATTGGAATGGAAACTTTTATTCCTCATCAAAAGTACAGTAAAAGATCTAATTCACCTAAATGGTTTGACCATAATTGTGCTAGAGTAACTGAACAAAAAGCAATAGCCTACAATGCATACATAAGATCAAAAACACATGAAGCCTTTAATTACTTTAGAAACATCAGAAATCATGCCAAAATTGTATTAAATCAAACGAAATCAAACTTTCTCCACAAGCAGGCAAATATACTTCTAAATAATCCAAATGATAACAAAATATTTTGGTCTACTCTTAACTCATTCAAATCCAACTTCACTACTGTTTCATCCATTCCACCATTAAAATCTCAGACTGGCAATCTTGTAAGTGACCCACGAGGTAAAGCTAACCTTCTTGCGGATATTTTCTCCTCCAACTCAACCTTAGATGAAGTAAATCAAGATGTCCCTGTACTTAATTTGAATTCGCCTGAAATTCCCTCACTTAAGATCCACACCAGACATATCAACACTATTTTGCAGAATCTCTCAGTAGATAAGGCTCCTGGTCCAGATGAAATTCCTCCAATAGTACTTAAGAATTGCTCCTTGGTGCTCGCTCCTGTATTGGCAATTTTTGTCCGTCTGTGTACTCATACCTCATGCTTCTCAGTATCCTGGAAAGAAGCAAACATCCATCCATTTCCTAAAAAAGGTGCTTCTTCAGATCCATCAAACTACAGACCAATAACTATAACTTCCACTCTTGGTAAAGTCTTTGCAATTATATAAAATAATCACATAATTAAGCATCTTGAGAATAATAAATTAATCAGTGATAGGAAATATGGTTTTAGACGATGTCGATCAACTGCAGACATTCTTTGCCTTCTTACGCATCACATCAACCAAGCTACAGACCAACATGGTGAAACACATACAATAGCACTGGATATATCAAAGGCATTTGATAGAGTCTGGCATCAATCCTTATTGTCAAAGATGTCACACTACGGCCTAGCATCATCTATCTATCTATCTATCTATTGCCTGACGCCGTGATCCCCGAAGGGGTGGCCACGAACAAACCGCCCCCATGCACCTCTGTCCCCAGTCAGTCGACGTCCCCTCCCCCCAACCAGCACCGCCTTCGTTCATGTACTTCCTCACTCCATCCTTCCACCTCTCATTCGGTCTACCTCTCCCTCTCTGTCCCTCCACCTCGCTCTCGTACACCCTCTTAGTCATTCTCTCGCTTTCCATACGTTCCATATGGCCGAACCATCTCAAGTTGTTCCTTTTCACACTTTCCAGCACATCTACCTCCACACCACACCTCCTTCTTACTTCCTCATTAGTCTGTCTATCCCTCCATGTAACTCCGCACGCACTCCTTAAGTAATTCATTTCCACTGCTCTCACTCTTGGTCTGAGTCTCTCAACCAATGTCCATGCTTCGCTTTCGTAAGTCAGTGTCGGGATTACCACACTGTCATGCAAGGACTTCTTCACTTCCATACTGACCACACTATTTCTTGTTACTGCTTTTAGCGTTCCTACAACCCTCTTCCCCTGTTGTACCCTTTCGAAGACCATAACCTTGCTCTTCCCCGCATTTACCTTCAAATTCAGTTTTTCGCACACTGTTCCAAACTCATTTACCAGACCCTGCAACTCCCATTGATTATCACTCATCAGAACTGTATCATCCGCAAACAGCAGTATAGGTAGCTTCCACTCAATTCCCTCCCTTTTCAGTGATACACCAACATCCACTGCTCTTGATAGTATTTCTTTCATGACTCCATCCATATATACAGTAAACAACCACGGGGGCATCACACACCCCTGTTTCAAACCAACATTCAGGTAAAAGAACTCGCTCTGCTCACTCTCCACTCGTACTGCCGCCTTTGCACCCTCATACATGCTCTTCACTGCTTTCAGCAACTTGCACTCTACTCCGTATATTCTAAGTACTTTCCACAAACCTTCTCTATCCACTCTATCATAGGCCTTCTCCAAGTCCATAAAGGCAACATACACCTTTTGTTTCTTCTCCAGATACTTCTCCACAACACAATTCAGGGTAAAAATCTGATCTACACATCCTCTTTCCTTCCTAAAACCTCCCTCTATCCATTTCTCCGTTCTCACTCTCACTCTCTCAATCACTACCCTACTGTATACCTTCCCTACTACGCTTAGAAGACATATTCCTCGGTGGTTACCACACACTCCTCTTTCCCCTTTGCCCTTATATAGGGGGACTATTATGCCAGTCTTCCAGTCATCGGGTGCACTCCCCTTCTCCCATGCTAGTTTGCACATTTTCCAAACCCATTCTATCACTATCTCACCACCATACCTCAATGTTTCCCCACACACTCCATCTGTTCCTGGTGCTTTCCCCAACTTCACTCTTGTCATGGCTTCCCACACTTCTGACCTCCTGATCCCCACCTCCTCCTCCACTACTTCTCTTCTTCTCCCTCCCATACCATATCCAGCTATGTTTGCTGGCTCTTCATTCCTTACATTTAGCAACTCACTGAACTACTCCCTCCATCTTTCGACTCTCTCTTGCTTCTCGGCTAGCATTCTCCCATTCTTATCTTTCACACCCTTACTGTTTCCCTTGCTACCTTCCCTAACTCTCTTGACTTCTGTCCAGAACAGTTTCTTGCTCTCCCTCCATTTTACACTCAGATTCCTTCCAAATTCCTCATCTACTCTTCTCTTACTTTCCTTCACTACTCTCTTCACCACCCTCTTACTCTCCACGTACCTCGCTCGTTTCTGTCTCTCAGAATCTTCATTCCCTATACTACCCAACCACTCTCTATATGCTTTCTTCTTTTCTTCCACAGCTAATCTTACCTCTTCTGTCCACCATGCTGTACCTTTCACTCCCCTCCCTCTTCTCCTCACTCCACACACCTCCTCACATGCTGCACAGATCTCATCCTTAAACACCTTGCTCATCTCCTCCACTTCCTACATAACTTCCAGGTTGAACCCACCTAGTCGTCTTTCCACTGCTCTCCTGTACTCCTCCCTGACTTCCTCCTCCTGCAACCTCTCCACCCTCCTCTCGCCTCCCTCCAGCTCTCCTCACCCACTTCTTTTGTATCCTAACCTTAGCTACCACTGCATAATGATCAGACAGACCCCCTCCAATACCCCTATACACCCTAGCATCCATCACAGATTTCTTCATTCGTTCATCCACACATACATAATCAATCAATGACTTTCGTTCCACCACTGTCTTATCCTTCATCGTCAACATCCATTTCCACGTATACCTGTGAATCATTCTGTGTCGGAAGAAGGTGTTGGCTATCCACAGCCTCCTCCCCACACATACGTCCACAAGTGCACTACCATTCCCATTCACCTCTGCTGGTACCCCCCACCCTCCCACCACTCCCTCAACTTTCCTATCACCCACCTTACCATTCATATCCCCAATCAGAAATATTCTTTCGTTCTTGTCAAACTTCTCCAGGCACGCCTCCACATTCATCCAGAACTCCTCTTTCTTTCTTTCAAGTATATCCTCTGTCGGGGCATACACGCATACAATCACCCACGTTTGTATTCCTACTTTCATTCTCACCCATACAATCCTTGAACCCACAGACCCATACTCTCTTATTATTCCTAGCATCATTAGTTCCACTAATTTCTTCTTATCTTCATAACAGAAAAATATGTGTAATGGTAGATGGCCTTTATTCTCAATTTCACTCAATAAATGCTGGTGTTCCCCAGGGATCAGTTTTGGCCCCAACTCTGTTCCTCATTCATATCAATGATATTATATCTACCACTCATAATCCAATACATTCCTATGCAGATGACTCAACACTCCACAGTTCCTTCACATTTACCAATTCTTTCACCCAACCCGATCATTCAAATTCAAAAATAAACACTGCAATTTCTCTGAACCAGGACCTTTCTAGAATTAATGAATGGGGACAAAAGAATCTAGTTTCCTTTAATGCACAGAAAACCAAGTACATTCAATTTTCTAACCGACAGAATCTTACTGACTCCCATATATTTTGTAATGATGTAAATATTCCCACTTCCCCTAGTATTGACATTCTCGGTGTAACATTAACTACTAACCTGAGCTGGACACATTATGTTAGAAGCATTGCTAAGAATGCCTCTAAAAAACTGGGACTCCTGTACAGAGTTGAGAATTCTTCCCTGACGAGCAGTTGGCCGTAATATATAAAAGTCATCGGCGTTCTCAGATGGATTACTGTTCACCTCTGTGGAGTGGAAGTGGAGTGGTTGCATTGAGGCAGTTGGACAAAATTCAAATAAAGCTATTAGATTAATCAATAACCATGCAATCACACAGGACCTTCCTACATTATCCATACAAAGAAACGTTGCATCCCTTGCATTATTCTACAGATATTTTCACAGCAATTGTTCCGAGGAACTTGCTTCAATTGTGCCGCCTCTCCACATCTTTTCCCGTAGAACTAGGGCAGCTGAGAGCGCCCATGAATTTACACTTTCTCCTCCACAATGCAGAACTTCTGCTTATCAAAATTCATTTATCCCCAGAACTACTACTCTTTGGAATTCACTTCCCTCGAGTTGCTTTCCACAAACTTACAATCTACAACAGTTTAAATCCAGTTGTTACAAACATTTTATGAATGGAGGATGCCTTTAGGCACATGGACCTTTTCTGTTTTATCTGTGTTTTTCCTTCCTCCGTTCATTGTCTCTTTAAAAAAAAAATAAAAAAAAAAAGTATATACAGTATGTCTGTGCTTCAACGTATACTGGAAAATTGAGAGCAATGGATCGGAAAGCAAATTGGAAGAACAGGTGAAAATTAAGACTAATTGGTCAGAAATTATAGATTGGGAATAGAACTGATAGATTAATGGTTCGGAGGGAGAGAGAGAGAAAGAGAGAGAGCTATTGCAGGCTGGGTCTCTAGTGAGGGCAGGGGAATAGTAAGACAAAGTGGGTCTGTTTGTCTCTCTCGTTCCCCACTAAATATTGGGAGACTTCAGTGACTTGCTATTACGAGGAGCCATTCTGTCTACCTTGTATTGAATTATCTCTTGTTAGATTGGTGAAAACCCATTGAACCGATTACCAATTTTAGAAAGACAGACAATCGGTGGCAAAATATTTGAGGTACTTCTATCATAAATTAAATTATACCTTATCTTTACATGAAAAGAGGGATTTAAGTGTGTTTATAAAAAATATATGTTTATTATTATTATTATTATTATTATTATTATTATTATTATTACTTTCAATTAATTTATCTGTACTTCTCCATATAAGTTATTTCGGAAAGGAGAAGGGAAACCTTTTATAAGTGTAGTGGACGACATGTTGTCGAGGGTGTTGAAAGATGAACAGTGACAGAAATTCTGACAGGAAAACAGATTGTTTTGGAGGGGAGAAGACATGGAGGTGTAGATTGGATTGTGCGAGAGAGAGAGAGAGAGAGAGAGAGAGAGAGAGAGAGAGAGAGAGAGAGAGAGTGATAGTTACATAGATACACAGAATACGTAGATCTGACTGTCCGTACACCACGATAGTCCGGATTTAAAACTGAAAGAGTTTGTTGCTACAAAATGGCCGGTAAAACCTGTTTTGAACCCCACCCATTACTACCACCGACCTTGTGTGTTGAGAAACAATATCCTGCAGAAACACGATCTAATATTGACACTACTGTTACGTAAGATAACGAAACGGATAAGAATCAAGCACAGTAAATCCTGATTATCGTTTTTTTAATGACTGTTTACTTCAACAACACACCTTCCCTGGGACCTCCTGTTTTCACCAACATGTCTGCCGGTTGCCCTATTATAAACCACCACGTTTGCACTCGTGGACTGGTGAAGTGGTTCAATGTGCAGAGAGGTTATGGTTTTATCACCTGTGGAGATGAAGATTTCTTTATACACAAAGAGAAAATATTGACAAACCCAACCTGGACCACAAAATATCATCACTGGGAGAAGGAGAGGAGGTAATCTTCTACCGCAAGATTGGGAAAAAGGGAACAGAGGAGGCAATGGGTGTACGAGCCGTCTACGACAAACCTGTGATAGGCTCAAAACACGCACCCAGGAAGCAGCAAGGAACAACAATCCCCAAAACAACATCTAGCAACAAGATCGACATCATCACTATTGTAGTGCAAACTGCAATAGCGCTTGCTGGGGAGGACACAAGCCGAATATCTGTGCTTTTACCTGCTCTTCTGAAGGCCAACAAACTCCCAACTATCATCATTCCTCCAGATATCGTCGCCAAAACACCACCAAGGGACACCAAGACTCGAGTAAACACCAAACGCCAAGGACCACCACCAGCGAAGCCAAAAAATACTCCTAAGCTGCAGCTCAACCTCCCACAACCACTGAGCCTGCACAGGAGTAAAGTGGAGCTTACATCAACTCCATCAACACCACCAACCTCTTAGACTTCTTCCACGATATCCTCAACCTCTACGATGAGAGTAAAGCTGTAGATATTATATACCTTGATTTTCAAAAGGCCTTTGACAAAGTTCCCCACAAACGTTTACTGCTAAAACTAAAAGCGCATGGAATACAAGACGGTGTGTTGAAATGGATAGAAAATTGGCTCAGCAACAGAAAGCAAAAGGTAGTCATAAACGGTAAGGCATCTAAATGGACCAATGTAAGTAGCGGGGTACCCCAGGGATCGGTACTAGGACCAATTCTCTTTCTAATTTACATCAACGACATAGATGAGGGTCTCACCTGCACAATCTCAAAATTTGCTGACGATACAAAAATTGCAAATAGCGTACTCTCAAAAGAACAAGTTGACGATATGCAACACAATCTAGATAAATTGTCATGTTGGGCCCAAATTTGGCAAATGAGTTTCAATGCGGATAAATGTAAAGTACTACATGTCGGATACCTAAATGAGAAAGCAAACTATTCGATGAATGGCACTCAGCTTAAGAATGTAAACAGAGAAACTGATCTGGGAGTAACAATATCGAGTAACCTAAAACCGAGTCAACAATGTTCAGAAGTTGTTAAGAAGGCAAACAAAATAATTGGCTTTATAGGCAGGTCATTTGAGCATAAATCCAAAGAAGTTATCCTAACCCTTTACAATTCCTTAGTCCGCCCTCTTCTGGAATACTGCGTTCAATCCTGGTGCCCTTATTACCAAAAAGATATAAACAAGCTAGAACGAGTTCAACGTAGAGTTACCAAAATGATACCTAGCCTAAAGAACAAACCATACGAAGAGCGTCTTAGAGAATTAAATCTATTTCCTTTAACCCAGCGCAGATTAAGAGGCGACTTAATTCAAGTGTTCAAAATCATCAAAGGCATCGACAATATGAACTGTAGTAAGTACTTCACTATCGACCAATCTAATTACACGCGGGGAAACGGTTGCAAAATTATTGGTAAATCTTTTAACTCGCACGAATCTAAGAATTTCTTCTTCAATCGAGTTGTCAACTTGTGGAATGGGCTTCCCCGAGACGTTATAGACTGCAGCACCGTTGATTCATTTAAATTCCGCCTAGACAAATATCTCGCATCAAACCCGCGACTGACTGCGTTTGTAAATGAATAACTTTATCCTCCCCTCAGTTACTAACCCATATGTCCCCTACTAACTTCCTAGTCCTGCCACGTTAGTGGCAGGGCAGTAGTTCCCTTTCCAATGTTCCCTTACCCACTCTAAACCACTGTTTGGACACTTGATCCTCAGTGTTTTGGAGGACAAGCAACCTAGAAGGGTCACTAGATCTGTTGTTGCTTGATTTCCTTTGTACTCCTTTGTACTCCTTTGTACCATCAGCAACTCCAACAACACCTCGACTCACTGCAAACCTCCAGCCTGACATCTTCGCTGAGCCTCTACCATCAATGCCAATGATCTACGACCGGCCAGTGTACGACCAGCCTGTGATCAAAAGCCCTCCACCAAGACCAAGGAAATTCGTCCATCTGAAGAAGTCCAGAATGCTGCAACTCTACAACCAAGAACCCCAGGATTAAGCAAGGTGGTTAGCCCACCATCTTTCATCTTTCCAACTCTTCATACTCACCAATTTACCTTCAACTTCAACCTCTACTTTCTACACTTGTGGGACTCTACCTCACAGTTACAGTCTGGTCACACAATTGTCCGGGGCAGTACAAGGACCACCAACTCCCCTCTTCTCTCCAGCCATGGCCACCCAGGACTTGCCCAGAACTCTAGAGTGGTGAAGTGGTTCAACACTGAGAGAGGGTTTGGGTTTATTGCCAGAACTACTGACAAAAATGAATCCTTCGTCCAAAGAAGAAATATCGACAATAGCAACCCCAGGAAAGCAGTTATTTCGCTGGGGGGAAGGAGAGAAAGTCATATTTACCATCAAGAACAGGAGTGGCTAGTACGCTGTGGGAGTTACTGGACCTAACGGAAGACCAGTCAAAGGTCCAGTCTACACCAAGCGGGAGACATCCGGCCGGAAAACTGGCAAGATCACTGTCGTCATCCAGACAGCCATGGCTCTTGCTGGGGATAACTTAAGCCGACTTTTGACCATCCTACCTGCTCTCCTCACAGCCAATAGCCTTCCAACGATTGTCATTCCTCGGATTTTTTTTCCAGCAACCACCTAGAAAGATGCCCAAGAAGCAGATCTTCCTTGTACCAAGAGTTATTCAAAGGATCACCACATCAGCACCACAATATGAACAAGGTGAGCATCCTACAAATCAAACTTCGCAGGCAACTAAGGAACAACATCTCCAGCACCTACTATCATCGATCCTTAAGTAGAAGATTCCATCGACCTCGCCTCTCATGAAGAAGAAGATGAAGACTTACAAGATCAAGACGAAAAATATGAACATGAAGAAGGAAAGGAAGATACCGAAGAAGGGGATGTGGAGTCGTCCTATAATGAGCCTGAAGAAGGAGAGGACACCATGAAGATATACTAGTAGGCTTATTTAAGACAAGCATGGAAGTCTGGATTTTATAGACGCAATGATGGCTGCATAGGTCACTTATGCTTCAAGAAATAATTCAAAAACTGCTCCATCAGCGGCCTCTCCACACCTCCACGACATCGCTCTTGGAATGCTCTCGCCTCCCACACCAATGAGGAAAACTATTACTGAAAAAATAGCAAGGAGAACGGCCCTCCACCTTTTACTCTTCTACTTTGCTCTTCTTTTCCATCTTTACTTCTCTTAGAAACTTCTGACCTCCCCAACCTGTCTATCCCCCTCATTCAAAGTGGTATTATTATTCGGACACACAAGTTTGGGCTCCTCGCCACGAGTAAAGGACTTACTACTCTCTCTCCTCTTTGCACTTTCAGCAACAAAAGACCTCCCTTGTGGCAGAGAAAGGCATTAAGGACCTGCAGGAACGGTTGAAAACAATTGCAGAAAACCCACCAAAGCCTGACAAGCTCGCATGAGAAAGTAACCAACTTTGGATAATTTTGGTGCTTTTCATCCCTCTCTAACTCCCTCTCACTTACTTTTACCTATAGTAATATACTAATCTCCTCTAAATATGTACTGTTTTCCCTTTCTGGGCTTAATACTAAAAAGGCATGTAGTGTTTCTCCTGTTGTATTAACACAATGTGCTTCCATACTGACTCCCTGCTGAGGCAAACTCTGTTGTCTGTCTTTCTGTTAACAGTTCCCTTCTTGCTGGAAGTTTGCTTTCATTCAACCTGTTACAAAGTAGGTTGACCAATCTCAACCCTCCAACTATCGTCCAATTGCTCTCGCTTTTTGGGTCTCTAAATTTGTTTAAATATATTCTTAATTCAAAATTTCTTAAACAGTTGTCTTTCCATAATCTTCTTTCAGATCGCCAGCATTGTTTTCTTAAGGGACGCTCTATTGGTGATCTACTTTCTTACCTTACTAACTCTTGGTCATCCTTCTTTCGGGACTATGGTAAGACCTTTTCTATTGCACTAGACACAACGAAAGCCTTCGATAGAATCTGGCACCAATCGCTTATTTCCAAACTACCCTCCTTCGGCTTATAAACCTCTATCTGTGTCTTTATCTCTATTTTCCTTTCTTTTTTCTTTTTTTCTTTTGTTTTCTATATTCCAACTACACCCTCTCGGGCATAGGCTGATAGCCTTTACACTCTACCGCTGAACACGGTGAGGCCCGTGAGGTCTTACTCCAGTCTAGGGAGTGAGACATGCAAAGCTTCACGGCTCGAAGCAACTCCATCTCTGAAGCCGCTCTGCCTCTGTGCTTCACAGTCTCATCCCCCAGGCTCAGACCCTCACTCTCAGAACGCCACCTATTGAGCAATTAACTCACTAGGCATTGCCCCCCTGTAGCAAATTTTTGAATATGGGAATATTCATACAATGCTATTTAATCGGGGAACAATGAGGGTATTTATTTGGCATTTCGGTGTGCTGTGGTAATGCACTGATACTAGGACAGCACAAATTCCATCCCAATTATATCTTCCCATTTACATTGGGATACGAACCCAGGTCCATTGGATTACCAGTCCAGTGGCAAGACCACTCCACCACACCTCCCGCTCCATAGCTGCGGTTGTGAATAGCAATCACTCGATTCCTCAACCTATCAACTCTGGTGTTCTTCAGGGTCCATCTCCAGTTCTATTTCTCATATTCATTAAAAATTTGCTCAATTGTACCTCTAGTCCTCTCTAATCACATGCTAATGACTATACCTTAAAGTAGTCATATAGTGTTCTACAACGTCCCACGATGCTATCACTCCAAAACTCCTGTGATGAGACCATAGCACGTTTAGTTTCTGATTTATCAACTATTTCCGTTTGGGGTACAGAAAATCTTGTGACTTCCAATGCTTCCAAAACCTAATTTCTTCTGTATAAATCTGTATAAAGCTGCATATAGAAATATGGAACAAACTAGAAAATTACCCATACAGCCGTGGCAAGACAACTTTAAAGCAAAACTAACAGGTCAATCGGTGGGCTCCAAGCAGTGGTGGAGCAGGGTTTCAAGACAGATGACCCCATACACCCACTGAATAATCCTACTGGAACTGTGGCCTACTGTAACTAAAGGGGGTATCCCACTGTGCGATTTTTCGATGGCGAACGCCCAGCGACAGAGGGCGACAGAATTTTTTTGTCTATGTTCCAAAAATCGCCATCTTCCCCAGAACATTCTCCAATTATCGCCAAAATCGGACAACGGTCGCCCTAGCGTCGCCCATGTTCGCCCAGATTCACCCAGATTCGCCGTTAAATTTTGAGCATACCAAAAAAATGGCGACGAACTGAAAATGTTGGCGAATGTTGGCGAATGTTCGCCCTTTGTCTCACTTCATTCGCCCTTGGTCGCACTATAGTCGCACAATTCTCACCATTTCGCCCTGATTCGCCAATTTGCAAATTCCAATTATTGGCAACGCTGCCTTTTGAGCGAATAGGGAGACAGTAGCGCGGCAGTAGCGCGAATGCAGCGAATGTGTCGACGAATTATTGCCAATGCCATACGAATGACATGCGACATGTGGCGAACTGAGGCGATTGGTGGGTTTTTATGTGACTGTTGATGTGTTTCTCACTGTAGTCTGTTTCTTTTCAACTGACGGTCAAAAAATGCAAAGTTCCCATCAGGATTTCTCAGTTATTTTGAAGATTTTGTAGTGAAATGTGGTGCTAACTATATAACCTTGGACTTAATATGATGCAGAGACATGATTTCATATTTTTCCATTAAGTATCGATAAATGGGATTCAATACCGTCAGATGAAATGAAACTGAGTATACCGTATATACCGGCGTATAAAGAAACATTTCTAAGCCTTAAATAAACCCTGCAAAACCATGGGTAGTCTTGTACAAAGAATATCATTTCAATGCAAGTGAATTTGGAGCGCCGAGATTCATCAGCTGATTTTCCGAGTGACCAAAATCGCCGAAATACGATAATTTCATCATAAGTAATATATACATAACAGTAGGTTATGTATACTTACCTAATTAATTCTTCATAATATTTCATAATAAACTTATATAACACGAGTTATAAGTTCAAACTATGGTTCAAATTAAAAGTCAGTGTAAGGGAACCATTACCGAAACACGTGTTGTGTGTGTTATTGTTGTGTGGCTATGTCGAGTGTGTATGTGAGGCATAGTTATTTCAAAAGGCCCTGTCTAAGCTGTATTTAAGGGAACGTTCGAATGGGGCAAACGTCTTAAAATTTCAAAAGGAATGGTGCTAAACATGACGGAGAAAGGGGTTTAGAATAAAATCCTTCAAGTGGAAATCTCCCCTTAAATCGACAAATGATAACTCGAATTAGAGGAAACAAACTATCATAATAGTGACAGTGTTAATTTAATAGTTACTTCTACTTAACCCTTTGAAGATTAGGATGCATTTTGACAGTATATTCTGACTACCTTTAGAAGATTTTATCTTGCTGTGGAATGATCGGTGGAACTACAAGGGTAAAGAGTATCTCAATTAACCCTCTGACCTCCATCTACACTTCCTATTCTGAATACAATAATCTTATAATTGCAAGGAAACAAAAAATAAATCCATAATTGTATCTTGAGTGGGAATACACCTATTCCATAGATGCACAGACACGCAGACATACCCACACAATTATATTTACATTTTGATTCGAGGGCATAAGTTTGTGTAATAGACCTTATGTAAACGAGATTGTGAACTTCGAACGAAAATATAAAACAAAGTTAATGTTCTCTATGGGACTGTTAATTGTTCAGAATAATTCGTCAGTGTATCATTGTTGTTCTCCCAAGTATTGTTCAAGGTTCCATGTCAGTTGAACCAGTGCCACTTCAACCAGTGCCACTTTAACCAGTGCTAACTCAACCAGTGGCCACTTCAACCAGTGACCATTTCAACCAGTGACCATTTTAACCAGTAACCTAACCTAACCTAACCTAACTAAACTAACCTAACCTAACCTAACCTAACCTAACCTAACCTACTGGTTAAAATGGTCACTGGTTGAAATGGTCACTGGTTGAAGTGGCCACTGGTTGAGTTAGCACTGGTTAAAGTGGCACTGGTTGAAGTGGCACTGGTTCAACTGACCTGTCACCAATGTTCAAATATTCCGGGATAAGGCTTGTAAACATTGATCCATAGATACACACACACAAACACACACGCACACACAATGTCCAGCTTTTCCACATTTCGCCTTTTCACATACACACACACACTCACTACAGCACGCATACATGCACAGTTCCTAACACACTCTCAACACACACACACACACACAGAATGTCCAGCTTTTCCACATTTCGCCGTTTCACACACACACACACACACACACACACTCACTACAGTACGCATGCATGCACAGTTGCACACACACTCTACAACACACACACACACACACAGAATGTCCAGCTTTTCCACATTTCGCCGTTTCACACACACACACACTCACTACAGCACGCACACATGCACAGTTGCACACGCACTCTACAACACAACCACACACACAGAATATCCAGCTTTTCCACATTTCGCCTTTTCACACACACAAAGACACACACTCATTACAGCACGCATACATGAACAGTTGCACACACACTCTACAACACACACACACACACACACACACAGAATGTCCAGCTTTTCCACATTTCGCCTTTTCACACACACACACACACTTACTACAGCACACATACATGCACAGTTGCACACACTCTACAACACACACAGAATGTCCAGCTTTTCCACATTTCGCCTTTTCACACACACAAACACACACACACACATGGCATTCGCCATATTCGCCATAAGTCGTACAACCTCTGCGGTTTTATCTCGTTACATCGTCCAACAATCGCCGTGCATTCGCTATTTTCGCCATCATCGTTCGCCACTTTCGCCATGAATCGCCCTCAATTGTCGTACACCATTCGTCATTTTCGCCAAAAAATTCGCCATATTCGCACTTTGGTCATACTTCCGTCGCACTGCAATCGAGGAAATTCGCCTTTTACGCTTTCATTCGCTTCTGAAAAAACCCTATTCGCCGCGAATTTTGGGACATAGAAAAAAAAAACGGTCGTACGGCATTCGCCATCGAAAAGTTGCACAGTGGGATACCCCCTTAACAGAGAAGGCAGAATTACTGACTTCTCACTTTTCAAACATGAAGAGTGTCTAGAGTCCTGAGCAAGCACAGCCAACTTTGCCAAGCCCACCAAGTACTAACCGCATGGACATTACTAAAAAAAAAAAAAAAAAAAAAATCCTCAAAGTGTTTCACCACCAAGCATCTCTTCTCCTCTACACACCACACCTCCAAGCCACAAGGAAACAATACACAGCCCCATAAGGTATGCCAGAGTTGCTGCAATCTCCGCAACACTATCTACAACACCCAGGAGAGATTTATCCAAACACCTGGACAATACGGAAGTGCCAAGAAGTAATAAAAGTAGAAAGGAGAGAAGACACAGGAAAAGGCACCATAACCAAGAAAAATCCAAGTGCCTGTCTACCTCTCAACCACACCACCGCCATAGTGAAGAAGCCCAGGACTACTACCAACCTCACCGGAAGTCCTCCTCACACTGGTGCCCTTAATGACTGAAATGATATCACCCAGGACATCTCAGCCAAAGGTATGCCCACTACAGGAAAGTTGTAAATCATCACTCAGTTGGATGGTTAGCTTAACCCCTTCTGTACCAGCGGCGGCAGGGAGCCGTCAGTAGATAAATCACTCCCCAGTCCCAGCGACAGCAGGGAGCCGTCAGTAATGTACTTTCCTTGTAACTGCCAGTATCAGGCAGTGCCTGGTACCACGACCGTTTGAGCACTGCTCTGGAGTTGGCAACACTTCTCAGCTTATATCCAACCCTCTGCAGGCTGGGAGAGCCAGGTATCCCTTCATCTTTTGAGGTGGGAGGTTTTTCTATCTTGCCATTTTGGCCACATTGCTTGGGACTGGGGGAGATTTCTATTACTGTACCCTACGGTACAGTAGAGGTTATCTATCACTGGACGATAAGTTAACAATAAGATTGGTCCACCCTTGCTTGCTCTTGATATTATTGATACACTAGGTGCACTGGTACTTAGAAGTCTACTTCAAGAGAGTGTTTTTGTTGTTGTGGATATCAACAAGGAAGCATTATTAGACATTTCACTGGTTGTAACTAATATCCTTCCCTACCCCAACCGAGGCGCTATTGTGGATAAAGAATGCTGCCATGGTAATCGCTTTATCCGGGATAGACCAAACTAGGGCTCTGTGAGATACCGTCTACTCATAACGGCACTCAACAGGGAGTCCTTCCGAGATAGAAATATCTCGAAGAAGGCCACAATATATCCATTACCCCCAGTTCTGAAAGACTCATATAAACGTCAGAACAGTTAAGATACATTGGGTCAAAAACAACTATCTTACGTTAGCTCGGTAACGTGTTGCTTTTGCAATGGCAGATTTGCACACAATATTTAAGACCCAACATCCAGACTCTGGAAGTTCTGCATCAAAACTCTTATACTGACCAGAGTAGTCAGTGAGCTCTCTCCTGTGTTAACTTGATTATACTCTACCTACTGCATGTACTGGCATATGGTAGGTATTATTCAAGGTCCAACTTCAAGAGTTCAAGCACAACTGTTGTCAACTAGCCACGTCAGGATCACCACCACGGCCCAAATCCTCTACTGAAGACTATAAGTATATACTCTACAAATATATAGTGCAATTATTATACTGTTATAAATACACAGGAGAAACAACTGTGACTAGTGATTTATACTAAGTGTATTTGGGGAGAGTATTTGTAAATGATCAACAGTGAAGAGTACTAGTGACACATCTATATATACAGAAGTACTCCAGTGAAATCAGATGCTCTGATATTAAGCACAGTAAAATATAAAGAAAGTACTAGTGATGCCCAAATCAATTAGGGAAGTACTGACATTAATTCTGATCATATTGATAACAAGTGAATATTTAGTATTTTTCAAAAAAAACATGTAGAGAAAGAAACTAGAAAGAAAATCTCATTAGTCGCTTCATGTATTATAATTCTACGCATATTATTCCAACAAGTTCGCATTCAATATTTTCCTACATAAAACGTTATCAGCACAAGTGTAGTACTTCAATTGAAGGCAGTGCTACTATATATTTTTTTTATCTAATTACAGGACAAGTGTAATCCTTCAATTAGAAGACAGTCGTTAACCCTTAAAGATCGGGGTCGGACTTAAGTCTGGTTCCAATTTGCATCAAGTTAAGAGCATTATTAAGGCTTTTAAAGCGTTAAAATCGAGTGCAAATGGCCGGGAGCGCAGCGGGCCAGACAGCCGACTCCCAGGGCTTACCGCCGCCCATTAGCTCATGTTCTCTGTGTTCTCGAGAGGCCGGCAGTGTAGCCAGTAGTGAGCATAGCTGGGAAAAATATGCCACAATACGCTAAACTCCCATGTTACTGGTATCACTGTATGAGAACCACGAGTGCTACGTAGCTCGTTCTGGTCTCATTTTAAAGCTTTTAGCGCCTAGTTTTTTTTGGTAAATAATATTTGTTTCATGCAGATACTTGATTTATCATGCAGGAGGGCCTGAATATGCCTAAATAAGCCTAAAACTCCCCGCTAGACTAGGGTTAATAATTACCCATCATATCGAGTGCAAGTGTAAATACCTCGATTGAAGGAGCACTAATATTATTGTAGAAATAACAGTCTTACGAGTAAACTAGTGGAGCCTCGCTCGTGCGTCTTATATACTGTATATATTTTGTTCTTTACCATTATCCTAGTATTACGTATGCAATATTCTTACACCAAATAAACATAATATGAATGTACGTCTTGTTAGAAATATCCTCTATTACTTTCTGTACATGTGTTGAAACGAATTCATCTCCTCCAGTCAAGGAGAACCTACCTATTTACACCAATTAACCCCAGTAAAAACCTGGTATAACATTGGCGGTTCTTGATTCGGGAAGAAGTCGTTTGAACATAGAAACAGCAAAGAGATAGAGCGTTCTATAACATACAGCATTATGGCTACACTTCACACATTCCCATACCCAAGTATAAGGCAGAAACGTATGATATCAGCACGTATCTGGATGTGGTCAGCCCAGTACTCAGCCTAGCATATCAGACCGATCAAGATAAGATCGCGGTCTTATTAACTCACTTGGGAAAGGCCGTGTTCCTGATAGCCGGACAAGTGACCCCTGAACTGTCATGGGAAGATTTCAGGACTATTGTGATTAACCCTTCTTTAGCGGGGCCCGACTTAAGTCTGTATAGAAAACACCTGCCCAAAGAGCGGGGCCCGACTTAAGTCTGTGTGCAATTTTGGAGCAATATTGCCTCTGAGAGAGAGACGAGCGGTGGGCGGAGCGTAAGTCGGGCTCTGACCGTTCGCCACGGGTCCCGCGGGCCTACTGACGTTTACTCCACACACATCCACCCTCCCTCCCTCACTACGCAGGGTATTTTGTCAAGAAATTACCGTATTTTAGGGATTTTTCCTTCGTCTTGCACGATCATTGCAAGAGAACGCGTGGTCGTAGGAGGATGGTTCTGGTGTCATTGGAAAGCTGAATTAACGCCCTTTCAGGGATACATAATTGTATTACGCTGTGGCTCTTGTTTATGCATGAAAAAGAGCACGGAAACAAGGCCATTTAGGGTAAAACCACCCGCTTGGCGGGTAGTAGAAATTCCTTATGGGCCAGCTCGTAAGGCGTTAACGCTGTGCAGCCATCACTAGGCCCCGTTGTAGCCTTAAATAAAATCAACAAGATAAAGTATGGCGGTGATCTGGACATGACTTTGGGAGTGGTGAATATAAGAAGTCAAAGCCGAATACCTTCGGTCCTCCTTTGAACAGCAACAGCAACAGGTGTTCTGTGTACTGTTAAGGTTCCTTCCGTCAAGTGTTAGGAAACATTTTGCCATCCATGATCCCATGGGGTTTGTGAAAGATTTAATAACCATACGCAGGTTACTGGCGAATCAACCCAAAACCTCCACGGTAGGAGCAATCAAAAGGTTCCCCACACAACCACAAGGAAACAGAAGAACTGGTCAATCCAATTACCAAGGAAATAAACCGCGCTACACATTCCATGGCCGACCTCAACCCTTCTCGTCAGGCCGCCCACAAGCAAATATGAGAATATTTCCCACTCACAAATCGACTGGTAGCCCGTATCAAGCAAACCAGTAACAAAATCGAGGCCCTAAGGTCCACGGTACACCTCAGAAGAACCGTAATAGCCCCAACGTCATGACTAATCCTTATGACTTTATGGCCTGTAACTCAATGTGCCCGATTCATGACATTCGAGATCAAGACAAGAAGCAATTGTCATCACACAGGATCCTCGCAACAGATGAAATAGTTCAAGACATGGACATCGATTACTTAGACGAGGAATGCTGTCCTCCAGAAATAAACCAGATCCAGATCATTGAAGAAGAGAACGATGAAGAAGATGATACAGAGGAGATGGAAAACCCTCCTCAGGTTTTTTAAAACCTCCCCCGCCCATTATGGCCTCGGTGGTGGAGCCTTTATTATGGAAACCTCCACCCATCCATTTAGCCAAAGTGAAGGGCATTGCCGTGTGTCTGTTGATTGACACGGGAGCTGCAAGATCTTGTTTATTTAACATTTTTTACGAGAAACTTCACAAACGATTTGGAGCATTACACGCGTCTGACACTAACCTCATAAGCGCAGGAGACACCCCTCTAATCATTCAGGGGGAAACTAAATCACTGTGCATCACGACCCCCCAACCAGAAGCCTCTTGCCACCACCCTTTTGTAGTTTTTTTCTCGGACTGCACACAATATGACAGCTATATGGGTCTAGACGTCCTACAAATATTTCAAGCCCAACTGGATTGTGACAGACATCTCTTAACTTTAAAAAAAAAAAAAAAAAAACATCAAACAAATCAAATGATTACGGAAATCCTCACTAAAAACCTTCCCAGAAACAAACTACGTAACAAACATCGAAGTTCCCACCTACAACCAACACGAGTTTGTGTCATTCTTGGTCTATGATTGCACCACAACTAAACAGTTCTGACACCTCGTTTTCCATATCTTCACCACCAACCTCCATCACAGTAATTACCCCTGCAATGACTTATTCCAGCCCACCACCATAAATGGGTAACGATCCACCAACCTATAGACTCCACAATGATATTCTCTTCAAATATAGACCACCCTTAAGCTGAGAGATGCCGGATACATCCTGCAATAGTTCCCCCTACTAGGGGCACCACCATGATTGCAAACATTTCATTCGAGCCTCTAACATTACCTAAAGGTCTCGTCATTGGAGATTTAGAGACGTTTGATGAATGCACACCTATCACTTCCACGTCCACGCAAAATACGTCCCCTGTCTTGCCCGCTATTCCTCAACAACTGACAGACAGACAACAGCAACTACTATCTTCACTCCTTCAGGAATTTGCGGATGTTTTTGCACAATCTGCCATAGAAATTGGAAAAACCCAAGTAGTAGAACACAACATTCACACCGAGGGATATCCCATCCGCCAGCCTTCCAGACGCAAGAATCCTCTGCAATGTCAAGAAGAAGAGAGACAAGTTCAAGAGATGCTTGACGAAAGAATAGCCATGCCCTCCGTCAGCCGCTGGTCTTCCCCCGTCGTTTTAGTAAAAAAAAAGGATGGATCCACAAGATTCTGTGTGGATTACAGAAGATTAAATGACGCCACCATAAAAGACGCCACACCATTACCAAGAATTGATGATTACAGTACCTCGATTCCCTATACGGATCAAAATGGTTCACTACTCTTGACCTTCAGGCTGGCTACTGGCAAGTGCCACTCAGGAAAAGTGTTACGACCGGCAGTACGAAATAAACAAGGGCACTCAATATTGGACTAGATGATAGGCTATATCTGCAACAACGGTACGCTAATTCCAAACCCTCGAACTATTTCGCCGGCGAACAAAACACTTAAACCCTCCAGAGTTAATCTCCTGGATAACGGGGTATCATTTAACTGGGGTTTAGTGCACTTCTACAAAGGCTTTCCGGTGACGGCAAAGCCTACTCTCAAAAAGGAGTACTTACTGTACACTAATACTAGTGAGCAACTTCTCTTGGCGCTTAGGAACAAGAGTTTGCAACTTATCTTGAAGAATAATGCTCTTAAGTAATAACAATGCTTGAATAAACTATAACAAGATTAAATAAAGAAATATATGCTTACGTTAACTTTAGTGTGAGTCTGTACTCAACACTAAACTCTACAATGCTCTATGAAAACACTGGAAGTCTAGTCCTACAGCAATCAGATATGGAATCTTCTGAAAAGGTCTGATGCTCTAAGATTCTCGTTAATACAGAACATAAATAAATGCAGGGGCAGGACACCAAAGCGTGTATCTTAAATACACCAATAAGTAGGATACATATATATAACAAGGGAGTGCAACAACTCTGTGACAGCACTAATAATAACCACTCAGGAACAGTACTTCCGTAGCCAACGTAATAGCCAAACTGGGTTGTGCACTATGCATCAACCTTGGCTAAACTAAAGCGTGAATAATTCCTAAAGCATACACAATTAAAGTTAATAAGCACGATGCTGTCTTTCTCACTAATAAAGTTTAGCAGTGGCATAAAAAGGTACTAGAAGCTAGGCCGAGCGCAAGCATGCTCGTAGCCTACTGCTTCCCCTTGAACAGATTTCCCTTATGTTACGCTAAGTGACTTGGAGGCTCTCTTGGTAAGTCCAGATCTCTAGTATCTGGTCTAGCCCTGGCGCTCCACAAAGGTCAACAAAATGAGGTAGCAATCATACAGGTGAGAGTAGGCAAAAGCCCTTCACTTGTATACTGCTACACTCGCAAAGGAAAATATGCACAAGGGTTACAGGCTAGCTAGCTTCGTCGATGTTGTACAGGCTCTGACTTGCCACATACATAACTCAGACAACGACCAAAGATACCTTCCACTGTCTAGCATTAAATAATAAGAGAGAACAGCTCAATAATTAGTAGCACCCCAACACTATGGTACCATTTGACTATGACTCTAATAATCCCTAAAACTATTGCATACATATATGGAGAGCTGGTGCTGGTAATACGACTGGCCGACTATGGAAGTCGTATGCAGAACCAGAAGGGATAAGTAATTGAATAAAGAGAGAAGTATGAAACCGAAGAAGTTCAGAGAGAGAGATAGTAGTATAGAGGGTTATATGGGGGACAGAATTGAAAGGGACATGTAGGACCTAGCACACCAAGCCTAGCTCTGTAGGAAACACAAGGATAGGAGCCCGCACCACCGTCCCAGGACCGCGGCCGCCAATCACAGACGACTACGTCATGAAGAGCAAGCGTTCTATGACGTCGACAGGGCCGCCGGCCAATCACGGGCGTGGGTGACTCCTCCGAGCGCGGGAGGCAAACGTACATACACACGCACAAACTACCACCACGCTGCCTACCCCATTCTCTCTCTCCTTAACTTCACACCATCCATCTTATATTCTAGCAATGATCAAAAATACTTCTAAGTGTCACAGACAAGAATAAAGATCACCACTGATCTGTCTGTGACAACATGTACTCTATGAAAGAAAGAACATCGCTCTACGATTATTGTAGCCCATATCACTGCCCTGGCGAGCGCTAGCGAGTCCCGAGCACATTCTGGCAAGCTGGCCAGCGTAACACCCCGCCCAAGATGTGGGACGTTTCAGCCACAGGCGAACCCCACATCTGACCAGACAGAATGCCCATCAACCCCGCATCACCTAGCCACTCTCCCAAGTTGTGAAAACAAGGCACTATCACAAACATAAAACACTGCATTATAAAACAAATCTGCACAACACTTTCCCAAAATAATAGCATCATAATAATTATATCACACTCAACGAGCAAGCTTCACCAAGCCTACCCTACTAAGACAACAGCTCAGAGTGTCTTAGATTCTTGCTGTGATATACTGCACTTATATACTATCAAAAAGAAAGAGTTTTTATGTGAGGTTTTTATATTTTTCAATAGTGTTTTTGGCGGCGTTGCACTACAGTGGCAAGCCTAATTTTTCTCCACTGTCAAACATACACTGACTGAACGGCGAGGGTTCTCCTGCAAACGTACCCTCCCGTGACAAACAATCAGCCAAAACATTAGCAGTGCCCTTAAAATGCCACACATCCAACTTGTGTTCCGGCAGCAAAACAACACCTGGCACTGATAAACTGCCCAGTTCATCACAAGACTGGCACTTCTCTTCGCTCTTTCCGGCAACGGGGCCTGCCAATAACCTTTCACTAGTTCTACCTTCGTGATGAGCGAGGCAGCCCCAAAGCGGTCTATGGTGTCGTCAACTCTGGGTAATGGATAGGCGTCTGTCAGGGATAATGCTTCCACACCCTTGCAATCAACATACACACGGATCTTGCCACTTAACTGAGGTTGTAAAGTTACTGGCAACGACCACTCACAATATCCTTTATCCCTCAGACCCTTTTTCCACATGTCGTGTAGCTCTGCTTTCACAACAGGCTGTCGAGATAGGATTTATACGGTAGGGAATTAACTTGAGTCTTGCACTGTCTCCAGCCTCCATGTCGGATTCTACCACGTACATCAGGCCTGGAGAAGCAACAAACATGCGGACGTACTGCTACAGCCTAGTAAACAACTCCTCTTGTCGCTCAGGAACAAGAGGTTGCAACTTATCGCGCAGAACAACATGCCTAGTGCCCTCCCACAACCCAGCCGAGACCGCAGCTTGTAAACTATAGTCTCCCTCCTTCTCCACCTTCGTCCCTAGAACAGCCAGGTCATGAGAGGGACAATCTGTACCACCTGTGCAGTCACTCCCATAGTTCATAATTGCTAAGGCTTCCCCGCCGATACCGTACATGCGCACCCCCGCATTCCTTGCAACTACATCTGCCTGCGCAGCATCACCGCCTTCAGCGACATGGCCAGATACAGTCGTTCTATGGTAGGGCTGTTGCATTTTACTAGAGCAGCATTGGGAGGCTATGCGACGGCCGGGCGCATCCACTCCACAGCCAACCTCGCCAATCTACTCAATGTCCTGATTTTGACCACCACCCTTAGCAGCGATGGTTCGACCCTGACCTGACAACCATGCCAAAGCCTTGTCGCCCACCTTGAACCACTGAAACAACGAGGCCAACGGTTGTCTAACACTCAAGTGACCTGCCGGCAGAACCTCGTGCACTGCATGAGTTGTGAGGCCTGGGTGCTCGGCACAAACAGTGGGGTATGGACCAATCAGGGGCTGGAGCGCTGCACACTGCTGCTCTTGCAGGTGCTCTAGCGCTTCTACAGCCAACTGACTCGTATCCCCCGCCCACTGCTCCACCGAGACATAACAATCCCGACTCTCCTCCACCTGTGCCCCACTGCCCCCCTCTCCTTCTCCACCTTGGCCGCTGCAGACCAACGCATGGATAGTAGGCTTCTCAGGTGGTTGCCTCACAAACTCCTCTAACAGGTTCACCTGACATGCTTCCCCGTCCTCGAGTTCAATAGCCCCGTTCCCACAACTCTCCTCCACCTGGGAACTACTCTGTCGTGGAGTGCCATCACGCCCTACCATGTCACTAGGGGGGACAGGTTCTGGGGCCACTCCGGAGCTCACCTTTGGTTCAAGTACCAAGTCACCAAGGAGTGTCGCTGGGTCCAAACTGTCAACCCGACCGCCAGCCTCGACTTTCTCCTTCCGACCCTTCCCCTGCTGGTCATAAACGTGGGTACTAGGCTGTGACACCTGAACGGACTGAGATCTCTCAAGCCCCTCTTGCTCCTCCCTACTCGTGTCGGCCGCCCTCTTGGCAACGACTAAGGGTGGAACCTCGGAAGTGGGCACCGCAAAGTCATTACCAAGAAGGAGGTCGACCCCCTCAACTGGCAACTTCTCCACCACAACCAGGTTTTTACTGGGGTTAATTGGTGTAAATAGGTAGGTTCTCCTTGACTGGAGGAGATTAATTCGTTTCAACACATGTACAGAATGTAATAGAGGATATTTCTAACAAGACGTACACTCACGCGTACTAAAAGTTGCTCAGGGGTGGGTCCTTCCTTCCCCTACTCCACCCTGGGCAGGTGGAAGGGGGGAGTCGGGTACAAGTCTACCCCCACCTTCCACCCAAAACTATCCCCAACTCCCCCACCTTCCTTCTCTAGCTGGCAGTTAGTGATTAGCGACGATTTTTCTCATGTATTACAAATTATTGTTAAACAATCATTGCACATGCCTACAATGGTCAACATTTAAAATATATTAGGAATGTATTAATACAATATAGCCAACTGTATAATTGCATTTTCCAAATGAGTTTCTATACACAACGTGGGTTAGAAGAATCTCGGCTGTAGTGGTCTTCTCTCTCTCTCTCTCTCTCTCTCTCTCTCTCTCTCTCTCTCTCTCTCTCTCTCTCTCTCTCTCTCATTGCACGATCAAGACTTACCGGTAATGTGATTTTAATATAATAATACCGTAATTAAATCATACTGTATTCAGGATATTATGTTCACCATTATTGCAATACACATCAACGTGCCGGCACCTCTACGATCTACTCCTAAGTTCTCAAATCACTTACACAGTCGGGCTTTGATATCATTAAAGGAAAGGACTAAAGGCAAATATTGGATTGAATAGTTTGCGACTATCATTGATGATTTCGTCTTTCATTGCAATCTGTTTCTCCCATTTACTCACTACCATACATACTGTAAACGGTCTGCATTTCATTCTATGTGGCCTATGCACTGTTTTCTTTAATCAGTTAAATGTAGAACTCGATATAAATTACTATCAAAGTCGGTGTTAACTTTTAGTAAGGTTTGAGTATAGTGCCCCTGAGTAGCAGGGATCGCCTTCTCATTTCCCCTTTCTCTGTCTCTATCTATAATCCCAGCCTCTCTATCGGAATGCAGGCAACATTCATCACACACACTAATGAAGGGAAATATACCACATTCAGACCCATTAAATCTTGGTTGTGGAAAGTGTGTGCTATGAGTTACAATGAGTTACAAGGAATAGTTAGTATCTCAAAGACCTTGCGGTCCATTACAGGGAAATATTCGAAGTGGTAGGAGAGACATTTTTCAGTGCACTACACTCTTTACAGAGTGTGCAAAATACTGTCTACTGTCTTCTTAAGCTGCTCAACTGAGGAAATGTTTACAACTACTAAGGACAGTTTGTTCCAGGTAGAACAGATCATAAATGGGAAACAGTTTCCACAAATACTAGTGCTGTACCTTTTCAATTCTAGCTGCCAGCCATAGTTGCGTATTTTATTCATATTGAGGCTAAACATTTTGCCATGATACACATTATCAAACCCATTACATATTTTAAAAACTTCAATGAACTGACCTCATAGTCTGCGTGTTAAGAGAGAGAGAGAGACAAGAGCACTACAGCCGAGATTCTTCTAACCCACGTTGTGTATAGAAACTCATTTTGAGAATGCAATTATACAGTATATTGGGAAAAATGTTATTTTAATACCACTAATTTTCCGAGTGTTTTTTTATAAACAAAATTGTTCATTTGCATCAATATATAGTGTTTGTAATTAATTATAATTGTTTTCCCCTTTATCCAACGATCTTAAGACACGGTCTTAAGATCGTTGGATAAAGGGGAAAACAATTTTTGCGGAGGTTGAAACTAATGTCAATCACTCAATCAATTGATGCAAATAAACTAAAACTAAAAAAAAAAAAAAATTAAAATAATTGGTGGGTGGTTTTCCGAAAATTTCATTAATCGCTTCATGTAATATAATTCTACGCATATTATTCCAACAAGTTCGCGTACAATATTTTCCTACATAAAACGTTATCAGCACAAGTGTAGTACCTCAATTGAAGGCAGAGCTACTATATATATTTGTTGATCTAATTACAGGACAAGTGTAATCCTTCGATTAGAAGACAGTCCTTAATAATTACCCATCATATCGACTGCAAGTGTAAATACCTCGATTGAAGGAGCACTAATATTATTGTAGAAATAACAGTCTTACGAGTAAACTGTGGAGCCTCGCTCGTGCGTCTTATATACTGTATATATTTTGTTCCTTACCATTATCCTAGTATTACGTATGCAATAATCCTACACCAAATAAATATAATATGAATGTACACTCACGTGTACTAAAAGTTGCTCAGGGTTGGGTCCTTCCTTCCCCTACTCCACCCTGGGCAGGTGGAAGGGGGGAGTCCGGTCCAAGTCTACCCCCACCTTTCACCCCCAAACTATTCCCAACTCCCCCACCTTCCTTCTCTAGCTGGCAGTTAGTAATTAGCGACGATTGTTCTCTTGTATTACAAATTATTGTTTAAACAATCATTGCACATGCTTACAATGGTCAACATTTAAAATATATTATGAATGTGTTAATACAATATACGGTTTAGTGTTATTTTAACACCACAAATTTTGTTGATATATTTGAAGATAAATAATGAATCTATATGCTCTAAAGATCATAAGAAAATTTGTTTTAACCCTCGGCAAAACCTAATAAAAAAGTATGGTACTAAAATGTCTTTTTCGTAACAAGGTTGTCAATACGGTACTTTCAGTCATCGATAGCTCTAAAGATCATATGAAAATGTGTTAAACCCTCGGAAAAACCTAATATAAAAGTACCGTATGGTACTAAAATTTAATATTCGTAACAAGGTTGTCAATACGGTACTTTCCCGTTATCAATGTAAAATCAAGCTGAAGATTGCAGAGTAAACACCATAGACTTCATCGACTATTCTTTCACCTTCGTATAATCGACAGCCAACTTTTTTTATTTTTTATTAAGGGATTAGTACGGTACTCAACTAGCGGGGGTGTGGGGGCGGCAGCCCCCACCCATAATACTAGGTTAGGTTAGGTAAGGTTGTTAGGTTAGGCTAATGTCTTTTCAAATCACTATTGGGGAGCGAGCGTGTCTCAACATCGATCGATAGGCCTAATGGGGAAAATAGGTTTTCCCGAGATTTCTAATTAATTACAAACACTATATATTGATGCAAATGAACAATATTTATAAAAAACACTCGCAAAAATTAGTGGTATTAAAATAAAAAAAATCCCAATATACTGTATAATTGCATTCTCAAAATGAGTTTCTATACACAACGTGGGTTAGAAGAATCTCGGCTGTAGTGCTCGTGTCTCTCTCTCTCTCTTAACACGCAGACTATAAGGTCAGTTCATTGAAGTTTTTAAAATATGTAATGGATTTGATAATGTGTATCATGGCAAAATGTATAGCCTCAATATGAATAAAATACGCAACTATGGCTGGCAGCTAGAATTGAAAAGGTACAGCACTAGTGTTTGTGGAAACTGTTTCCCATTTATGATCTGTTCTACCTGGAACAAACTGTCCTTAGTAGTTGTAAACATTTCCTCAGTTGAGCAGCTTAAGAAGACAGTAGACAGTATTTTGCACACTCTGTAAGGAGTGTAGTGCACTGAAAAATGTCTCTCCTTCCACTTCGAATATTTCCCTGTAATGGACCGCAAGGTCTTTGAGATACTAACTATTCCTTGTAAATCATTGTAACTCATAGCACACACTTTCCACAACCAAGATTTAATGGGTCTGAATGTGGTATATTTCCCTTCATTAGTGTGTGTGATGAATGTTGCCTGCATTCCGATAGAGAGGCTGGGATTATAGATAGAGACAGAGAAAGGGGAAATGAGAAGGCGATCCCTGCTACTCAGGGGCACTATACTCAAACCTTACTAAAAGTTAACACCGACTTTGATAGTAATTTATATCGAGTTCTACATTTAACTGATTAAAGAAAACAGTGCATAGGCCACATAGAATGAAATGCAGACCGTTTACAGTATGTATGGTAGTGAGTAAATGGGAGAAACAGATTGCAATGAAAGACGAAATCATCAATGATAGTCGCAAACTATTCAATCCAATATTTGCCTTTAGTCCTTTCCTTTAATGATATCAAAGCCCGACTGTGTAAGTGATTTGAGAACTTAGGAGTAGATCGTAGAGGTGCCGGCACGTTGATGTGTATTGCAATAATGGTGAACATAATATCCTGAATACTGTATGATTTAATTACGGTATTATTATATTAAAATCACATTACCGGTAAGTCTTGATCGTAGAAAGTAGTGCAATGAGAGAGAGAGAGAGAGAGAGAGAGAGAGAGAGAGAGAGAGAGAGAGAGAGAGAGAGAGAGAGAGAGAGAGGGAGAGAAGACCACTACAGCCGAGATTCTTCTAACCCACGTTGTGTATAGAAACTCATTTGGAAAATGAAATTATACAGTTGGCTATATTGTATTAATACATTCCTAATATATTTTAAATATTGACTATTGTAGGCATGCGCAATGATTGTTTAACAATAATTTGTAATACATGAGAAAAATCGTCGCTAAGCACTAACTGGCAGCTAGAGAAGGAAGGTGGGGGAGTTGGGAATAGTTTGGGGGTGGAAGGTAGGGTAGACTTGTACCCGACTCCCCCCTTCCACCTGCCCAAGGTGGAGTAGGGGAAGGAAGGACCCACCCCTGAGCAACTTTTAGTACGCGTGAGTGTACGTCTTGTTAGAAATATCCTCTATTACTCTCTGTACATGTGTTGAAACGCATTAATCTCCTCCAGTCAAGGAGAACCTACCTATTTACACCAATTAACCCCAGTAAAAACCTGGTACACCAATTACACTAGAAGAGGTTTTATGTCAGCCACGTTTCATAGACCCTACCAACGCACTGGAACTCGATAATATAAGTCCACACATTTATTAAAAAAAAAAAAAAAACTGTGCCACCCAATTGCCTCAACCAAAATAATGGCTACAATGCAAAAATGGCTAGCAATATGGAAACATGCTATGGTGGTAGCGATACATAAGAAGAAAAGCCCTACACCTTCAGTAAAGTACGGGCCGTATCACTCCTGTCGTGTCTGGGGTAGATATTTGACACAATAATGGTTTCCATCATGAATAAGTTTTGTGAGGAATTTACAACAATTTTGAAAATACTATGTCTTCAGAATATATATATATCTACTTTATGCAAGTTTTTTTAATAATGAAGCAACTTGGTTGAGCCCGAGAACTTTCAGTCTTATACTGTACTTCTCACTTCTCAGCTAGTTCTTCCTCTTCTCCTCACTCCACACACCTCCTCACATGCTGCACAGATCTCACCCTTAAACACCTTGCTCATCTCCTCCACTTCCTCCATAATTTCCAGGTCGAACCCACCTAGTCGTCTTTCTACTGCTCTCCTGTACTCCTCCCTGACTTCCTCCTCCTGCAACCTCTCCACCCTCCTCACCATTCCATCCTCCTCTCGCCTCCCTCCAGCTCTCCTCACCCACTTCTTTTGTATCCTAACCTTAGCTACCACTACATAATGATCAGACAGACACCCTCCAATACCCCTATACACCCTAGCATCCATCACAGATTTCTTCATTCGTTCATCCACACATATATAATCAATCAATGACTTTCGTTCCACCACTGTCTCATCCTCCATCGTGCACACCCGTTTCCACGTGTACCTGTGGATCATTCTGTGTCAGAAGAAGGTGTTAGCTATCCACAGCCTCCTCTCCACACATACATCCACAAGTGCACTACCATTCCCATTCACCTCTGATGGTACTCCCCACCCTCCCACCACTCCCTCAACTTTCCTATCACCCACCTTACCATTCATTTCTCCAATCAGAAATATTCTTTCGTTCTTGTCAAACTTCTCCAGGCACGCCTCCACATTCATCCAGAACTCCTCTTTCTTCTTTCAAGTTTGTCCTCTGTCAGGGCATACACACACACAATCACCCACGTTTGTATTCCTACTTTCATTCTCACCCACACAATCCTTGAACCCACAGACCCATACTCTCTTACAAATTCCTTCCATTTGTTACTTACAAACAAACACGCACCTTCTCTTGCTGTTCCTTCACTCACTCCAGCACACACACCCATTCCACACTCCCACTCTCTCACATCTGCACCTTTCCATTTGGTCTCTGTCATTCCACATACATCCAGCCTGGCATTCACTAGAACTTCCAGAACCTCTCTCTCTTTTGTGCCATCATTCATGCCATTAACATTCCATGTAGCCATTCTCAGTATGTCCAAAGGAATGTCCTTAGTCGGTCGTGGTTCGTCAACATAGGTTCCGTCCGCATCCGAGGCTGTTCGTTCGTTTTTCTTTGCTTAGGTTTTTTTTCCGGGTGGGGGTCGCAAGCCTACCGACCCAACCTCTTAGTCGCCTCTTACGACACGCAGAAGGCACGTGGGGCCTATTCTATTCCCTTACCCCCAGGGGGGGATCAACTATACCGGGGCAACTTCTGGATTAATCATATGTAAATAATATGTCAATAAACTATTTCTACAAAGAAGCCCGGAAATGATACCACAGATAAGTTGACAATGATAAGTTTAAAACGCTGATGTGGATGCAGTTGAAATACAGAGACATGTGACGGTGGGGTAAAAAGAAAAAATATATAAGGGTGGAAAACTGTGGAGACATTTATAAGTGTTCTGAGAAGTTTAGTGACGCTGAGACAGAAAGAGTGTGTGTGTGTGTGTGTGTGTTTCTTAGTGGGAGAGAGAGAACAATATAATATTTTGGTGAGACATTTTGCATCTATTTATATTCGCATAAAAACATCTCGCCCAATGCAATTCAGCAAACATATTGTTGTACGCCAGTAGAGGGCTTGGCTTACAGTGCAAGTCAAATATTGTAATCCTCAAACCTTCTTCAATGAAAGTGTATACATAATTAATAGAAGTATCAACAACACACTAACTTAGCAACTTGTGGACGAAATATAAAAACAAATTATGTGGTGTAGTTGTTAGCACGACTGTCTAGCATCCAATAGGATCATCATTCCAGTCCGGGCAGGTCGAGATACTTAGGCAGGCTTTTCACACATGATGTCTCTGTTTGCCTAACAATGTATTGAAACCTTGATATATATGATTTGTATTATATTGTTGAATGAGATGTTATCTTTCACAATAAATATATCTGCCAATATTCATATTGTTTCGCCTGACAGAAACTGTTTTATGAAAACAAAACTGATTACATATACTAAATATGCGATATGAAAGTGAGGATGATAAGTTATTGTTCTGATTTGAATGTTGCAGTGCAAAGCAACATTTCTCAACATATTACAGTAATATAGACATTACTTTATAAGATGTTGTTATACCAGGATTTTTACTGAGGTTGATTGGACGATGATAGGTTCTTACTCAACTGGAGAAACTAAAATCAGACTACACATGCACAACAGTCGTAAAGGATATATAACACTGAGTACACACACAAGTTTTATTATTAATGATTACTTGATACAACAAGATAAATACACTTGAGATACATAATACACTGTTTACATGGAATATAACACAATAATATAACGCCGAGCACAGATGAGGATCCACGACGAACTTAAAGAATCTACTACCACTTCTATTCTAACACTGGGTAGAGTCTTGAAGAAACACTGAACACTGATGATCGTGGTGTTTGTTGCCGAGTCCTTTCTTCTGGTTCCATCGATCCGTTTCGGTGGTCCTGCCGTGTGGTCAATGGGGTGGGGGTTACAGATGGACTATTTGGTTTGGGGCCTTTAACCCTCTCCGACATATGACGCGATTTTGAGACTATTAGGGATACTTTAAAGCCTTTGCTACCATCAGGGGTATTTAGAAACCTTTAGTTTAGTTACTTCAACCTCTGCAATTGTCTTTGAGTTAGCTGTGGGCAGAAAACTAATTTTGGAGAGGTAATTATAGGAGTGAGAGAACTCTATTTTTTATTGCTAATCTGACAACCTCTGCGCCATATGAGTCTGAAAGGGTTAATAGTAGTTCCTTATGTCATGACACAGGGGGCGTACTAACGCGAGCATGAGTGAGGATATGTCCCGCACTATGGCTGCACGACTATCCTGACCGTTATAATAGTCGGTGATGAAGTTCTGTTCCGGCACTATTGGGTGTGGGGTCTTTAATGAAAATTCGCTTAAATCATGACAGAGTAACTATTCATCAGCCCTAACTATTATAGAGATCTTGCCATGGCAAAGACTTCTCCATGAGTGTTGAATTGATATTAAGAGTGTTTTGGGGACATGCAAAGCCTAGAAAAGATCCTAATGTATCTCAGGCACCATGGTGGGAGAGACACTAGTTCTTAGGTAGGGAAAAGAACTCTCAGAAAATTAGGTCTACAGCCATGGCATGTATTCTCAGTCTTCTATTCAACTGTTGAGCTCTGGAACTCTCCCAGAATCAATATTTCCCTCTTCCTATGACTTTAATTGCTTCAAACTCTGTGTGTCCAGGCATTTTGGCTCGACCGTCCCTTGAATTTGGCCCTGTCACTCTTTCAACTCTGGAGGAGGCACTCGCTACAGGCAGTTTTGCCTTTTGTCTCCCTCACTCACATAGACAAAATTAATAAATAAATATAATACTCAGGTGAATGAGAGGGTAATTCTGGGACTCAAGCCTCACATGTAAGTCCACCTGATCCCTTCGAATTGCTGACTCTACCTTCGTTTATTCGAAATGGTCATTACTTGTGCTGCTATGTCCCAGGTACGGTGGCTGAGGATTAGAAGGTCACTGGTACGAGAGGGGGGGGGGGGGGATTAGGGGGTTGAGGTAGACCCATCAGAAGTTTCCGCCATGATGTGGGAGGAGCTAACCCCTTAAATTTTCACCAACAAAACTGAACCACTCAGATGTATATATATATATATATATATCCTAGGTTCTGTAATTTTTCTGCATAGCTAACAACACCCACATGTTTCTGCGTAGTTAACAACACACAAATATCCCAGAAATACTCGGATTTAGCCGCGTACAGGGTGGCAGGAGTATTTAAAGGTCCCGAGAGATGTCGTTTAACCCCTAACTGTCGGCGCGCAACATAAGTCGAGTATAATAAATCTGGACTATCTGGCGGCGCGCGACATAGGTCGTGTGGCAATTTCAGCACGTAATGTTGCTGAGAGAGAGAGACAAGTGGTGGCAGGAGAGTAGCGAGCGTATGACTGCTCCAGACCACCGCGGCGAACCTACTGACACGAATCCCACCTCCTCCCTCCCTCTCTCACTCGCTACATACTGAATTGTATGGGGAAAGTACCGAATTACATGCTTTTTGCACTCGTGTTGCGCGGTTGTTGCAAGAAAACTAGCGGTCATAAAAGGATCGTTGAGGTGTCATTGGAAAGCTCTGTTTATGCCCTTTCAGGGATAGATACTTGTTTTACGCTCTGGGTCTTATTTAGGCATGAAAATGATCACGTAAACAGCCCTATTTTGGGTAAAAACACCCCGCTGGTGGCTACATATTATTATTTGTTTTTATTATTTTTTTGTTTCTATATTCCAACTTACTTCCTCTCGGGCGTAGGCTGAGAGCCTTAACATTCACCGCTTTACAATGAACAGTGAAGCCCGTGAGGTCTTCTTCCAGTCTAGGGAGTGAGACATGTGAAGCACGTAGAGTACAACGAGCACCTGCCATCTTGCCTTCACATGAGACACGGTGCTCACTCATGGCCCGAAACGACCCCATCTCTGAAGCCACCTCGTTCCTGTGCTTCAATGTCTCAACCCCTACACTCGGACTCTCACACTTACACACACACAATGCCATCTGTTGAGCAGATAACTCACCAGGCATTGCACCCCTATAGCATATTTTGAATATGGGAATATTCATACAGTGCTATTTAATCAGGGAACAATGAGGGTATTTTATTGACGTTTCGGTGGGCTTGTGGTAATGCACTGATACTAGGTACAGCACAAATTCCATCCCAATAATATCTTCCCATTGATACATCAGGATTTGAACCCGGGACCATTGGATTACCAGGCCAGTGGCAAGACCACTCCACCACACCTCCGCCTAGGCCGCTCTTAAGGTGTTAATAACTCGCTACATATATTTATTTGTGTTTATTATAGGAATATATATAATAGTATGTGAATGGTGTTGCCATTTAATCGAATTCTCACCATAAACTAATGAAATAATTTTGGTAACTAAAAGTACAAATATGCTTAGCAGAAGTAGAAATAAAGTGCAAGCTGATTGGCTTATAGGCGGCCAGGAAGAAGAAATGATTGCTAATATAATTATGCCCTACACTGTCAAGCTGTGTATACAAAATACAACATATAAGGCAAACAATTCTGGTACATAATATTATGTGGGTAATACTTGTTATGCATAGCTATTTGAATATTTGTTCGGATATTGCATGCAAATGTGGTACATAATAATATTTAAAAATGTCTAATGTATGCTAAGTTCGTTAAGGTTTTAAAATGTTGTTACCTTTATAATTGTATAGTCCGTATAATTTCCATGCAGATATGTGAATTACATTGAACATAAACATTTGAACCTGTCTAAATGTCGGGGGAAGTGAAATTAAGTCTTCATGAGAAATGCTATGACAAACAAATAAATCATGTCTATAAACTTTTACATTTAACAACAGTAATTATATATTGTCAATCAAATTACGACTTGTTTTACTTATTGTATATATGGCTGCTTTATATAACTTATCAAGAATATTTGAGTCAAACTGTTAACTCCCAGAGACAGGCCTCTAAATATTCCCGCCACTGTGCCTGTGCGGGGGTACGGGCGCGCAAACGCATTACCTATGCATTATGTAGCTTCATAAATAACCCACAGACAATAATCAACAAAATACCATATCCCCATACATTTATTCAGCTAGAGAATGTTGAAAACTCATTGGTTCTACATTGCTTTGTTCTCTGTTTTTCACTGCTTGACCGTCAGTAAGAATGCCAGCCCTTGAAAGTGTGTTCGTATATATGTGTGGGACTAACCATCGATCAATATTCATGTGTGTGTGTGTGTGTTTGTCCATATCTATGCATCAATCATGTGGCGCAGACAAAGGAATCTCGCTTCCTCACTCTCACCGAGTCACTCACTCACTGTCTCGGGGGCCGGGCGGCATATTTCCGAAGTACAGACTAGTATATATCATAGGCTAAATTAGGACCAATCACAGCTCGAGTTTACCCTAGGATGACTATTACCAAGTCACAAGACTAACTTCAACCATGCATATAACCCTGGACAGCCAACATTGTAGCACTAAGTCATAAAAATATAACTACAAAGAAATAGGAAATTTTTATAATATTGCCCTCGGTACTTTAACTCTTTCGCTGCGGGTGACGTTCCGGAACGTCCTGGCAAGTTACAGCAATTTGCAGGCTTTAAAAGCCTGTAAAAAACTTAAAAATAGAGTGTCAGTGGGCGGGAGCGTGAGGGGCCCACCTCCGACCCTCAGAGTACCGAGCGGCTCACTGAGGTTGACTGTGTCTCGCGCGAGTCTCTCTCTGTCTCTCTCAACAGTGTAGCCAAGCGAGCGACTGTTACATAATAGCGGGGTTCACACATTTCACTGGCACCACTGCGGGTGAACCAGACCACGTATAGGGTCCGTTCTGGTGTCATTTTGAAGCTATTTTCGCCTAGTTTTCGGTTTATCATTCAGGAGTGCCTGAATATGCCCTAAATAGCCCAAACATAGCCACAGCCAAAGGGTTAAATTATGCAAATAAATATATCCCATTATGTTTTACGATAATAAGAGTTAAAGCGAATCTGGCAACAGTGTTTAGTCCCAGTATAGCGATCATTCGGCATTCAGTATAATTTATTCGCCTTAATACTATATATCCTATATAATAGACACCTATTACTATTTCAATATAATACAACCATAGACAATGCCATTATTTAAATATGATATAAGGTTTTCCACTATATGTTTAGCATGAACAGGCATGACAGAACCGAAATATTATCAATGGTGCACATGTTTATGTCTATGGTGTTTAGTGCACAGATAAGCTTTTGGTTCTACTGTTATGACTCGTGACTTGTCGATGAGTTAATTTGGCTTAAATAATAATTATAATTTATTCAAGAGAAGAAACAAAAGGTGTATGTTGCTTTTATGGACTTGGAGAAGGCCTATGACAGAGTGGATAGAGAAGGTTTGTGGAAAGTACTTAGAATTTACGGAGTAGATGGCAAGTTGCTGAAAGCAGTGAAGAGCATGTATGAGGGTGCAAAGGCGGCACTACGTGTGGAGAGTGAGCAGAGCGAGTTCTTTGACCTGAATGTTGGTTTGAAACAGGGGTGTGTGATGTCCCCGTGGTTGTTTACTGTATATATGGATGGAGTCGTGAAAGAAATACTATCAAGAGCAGTAGATGTTGGTGTATCGCTGAAAAGGGAGGGAATTGAGTGGAAGCTACCTATACTGCTGTTTGCGGATGATACAGTTCTGATAAGTGATAATGAATGGGAGTTGCAGGGTCTGGTAAATGAGTTTGGAACAGTGTGTGGAAAACGGAATTTGAAGGTTAATGCGGGGAAGAGCAAGGTTATGGTCTTCGAAAGGGGTGAAGTCACAGAGTGTGAGGTGAAGCTGAGCGGTCAGGCTGTGGAGATCGTCAACTCTTTTAAGTATCTGGGCAGTGTGTTGAGTAAAGATGGGACTATGGATGAAGAGGTGCGGGAGAGGGTACAACAGGGGAAGAGGGTTGTAGGAACGCTGAAAGCAGTAACAAGAAATAGGGTGGTCAGTATGGAAGTGAAGAAGTCCTTGCATGACGGTGTGGTAATCCCGACACTGACTTACGGAAGCGAAGGATGGACGTTGGTTGAGAGACTCAGACCAAGAGTAGAGCAGTGGAAATGAATTACCTAAGAAGTGCATGCGGAGTTACATGGAGGGATAGACAGACTAATGAGGAAGTAAGAAGGAGGTGTGATGTGGAGGTAGATGTGCTGGAAAGTGTGAAATGGAACAACTTGAGACGGTTCGGCCGTATGAAAAGCGAGAGAATGACTAAGAGGGTGTACGAGAGCGAGGTGGAGGGACAGAGAGGGAGAGGTAGACCGAATGAGAGGTGGAAGGATGGAGTGAGTAAGTATATGAACGAAGGCGGTGCTGGTTGGGGGGAGGGGCGACGACTGACCAGGGACAGAGGTGCATGGGGCGGTTCGTTCGTGGCCACACCTTCGGGGATCACGGCGTCAGGCAATAGATAGATAGATAGGAGAAAGGCTGGAACGGTTTCGTGGGATTAGGAGTACAGATAAGAAGTTATAAGTGGTTATTAATGTTGTGAAGGATTTGAAACAGTGGAAGAGTGATACGGAGAAATGGAAGGGGGACATTGGTGAGAAATTTAAAGTATTGTGCGAACTATGTGGTGCGTCGGGTGGGGCAGGGAATAGTCCTAGTGAAGGAAGCGAATGTAGGCCTATTTCGGAAGTTAATAATAACCTAGAGATGGTATTAAATAGGGTAGAGGAATTGGGAGCGAAGAATATGGCATTAAAGGAGCAGCTGAAGGAATACGAAGGACGATTCAAGGAAGTGAAGGAGTCAACTGCATGGACGGTGGTTGGTGAACAGAATGTTAACGCTTTGGAGGATATTGTGAAAGAACAAAAGGAAGAAATGAATAAGACCAAAACAAGTTTTGAGAGTGCAGTTGTAGGTGTCATGAAGAACAAGGAGAGTGTCGTGAGGGAGGCCATGGACAGGGATAGAGGTGTGATCATGCATGGAGATATAGAGGCTCATATGAATGATAATGGAGTGAGAAAACTGAGAGATATGGAGAAAGTGAAGGAGGTCATGAAAGCTGTGGATGTAGATGGATGTGGATGGGAGGGGCAGGTGGAGGAAGTCAGTAGGATAGGTAAATATAGAAGGGGGGAGATGAGACTTATAAGAGTACAGTTTAAAACCAGGGCAGTGGCAGAGACAGTGAACATTTTTAGTTGGAGACTAAACACAAATGAAGAACTGAAACATATAAGACTAAAGAAGGATTTGAGCATAGAACAAAGAAAAAAACTAAAGGAACTACAAGAAAAGGCTGATGAGGAAAATGGAAAGTTGGTTGAGGAGGATAAGAAGAAGAAGTTTTTCTGGAGAGTGAGGGACAGGAAATTGAAGAAGTGGTTTATAAGAATAGAAGGGAGAAGGAGATCTGGGAGGGAAGAGAATGTGATAAAAGTTGTGACAGAGGGGGAGAGCGGGGTGGAGACGTCTAGGGGAGAGACAGGAGACGAAGCTGCAGACCCAGTAGTGCTAGCGGGGGGGGGGGGGGGGGGGGATAGGGTACGGACAGGAGGATCGGGATGATGTAGCTGCTGTAGGAATGGTAGAAAGATTAAGGATTATGTTTAGTAATGTTGATGTGTTTACCCAGGACAAGAAAAGAGAACTGATATGTAGGTTGCAGGATGAAGAAAAACCGGATGTCATAGCCTTACAGGAAGTAAGACCAAAAAATGATAGCATTGAAAGGGTTACTGGTGGAGTATAGTTTGGAGGGTTTTGAGTTGTATGAGAGGAATTCTATTAGAGCAGAGGTTGGAGGAGGACTGTTTATTTATATAAGAAAAGAGCTCAAGGTAAATGAGGTGGATTTGAGACAGCAGTATTGTGAGTATTTGTGTATTGAAGTAAAATGTGCAAGAGGGTCAATTCTAATTGCCTCTATATATAGAAGCCCAACTAATAATAGGGAAGAGGATGATAACCTACTGAAAGAAATGGAGGAAATAGATAATAGAGAGAGCAAATATAAGATATTGATAGATTTCAATTTTCCAAGGATCAATTGGGCAAATTATACCACTCCAGCGGGACAGAGTAGCCTAGAATACAAGTCCATAGAGAAAGTGAGAGATTGTTTTTTAACGCAATATATTACAGAGATGACAAGATACAGAGATGGGACGCAGGGGAGTGTACTAGATTTGATATTTAGTAATGAGGAGGATATAGTGGAAGATGTCAATGTGGATAGCCCTATAGGTCGTAGTGACCATGCCTGTATACGTTTTAGTTGCAATATTAAAACAGAGCGATAACAGAAGCAACATAAAAATATACATGTATGATAGAGCAGATTATGAGCTGCTGAGAAGGTGTTTGGACATTGACTGGGGGGAGTACTTGAACAGGGAAGACGCTGAAGGAATGTGGAGGAAGATTAGAGCCAAACTGGAGAAAGCTATACCCAAATGTGTACCAGTAAGAGAGATAAAACAAAATTAAAGAAAAGAACGAACCCAGAATTGCCAATGAAAAGAAAGCTTTGGACACTGATATGAAGAAAGAAACGTTTGTGGGAAAGACTAAAATTGTTAAAAAAGAACAATGGGTCTCGTATAGAAACTAAAGAAGTGGATTTGGAACACAGACAAATAAACAATAAAATAGGGTGGGAGACAAGGAGGGGGGTGAAGGATAGGGAAAGATAGATAGCAAGAAATGTGAAGGATAATCCAAAAATATTCTGGAAGTATATTCAGGAAAAGTTAACAAGAAGAGTAGGTATCCCAGGACTGATAGGAGACTTGAATGATAAGAATAGAGCAGAAACTGAAAAAGAGAAAGCAGAGGTGCTGGGGAAATACTTTGGGAAGGTACTTACAGTACAGTGGAGTCGGACGATGCAGTGCCTACTATTCCCATCAAGCAGGCACCAACACTAGAACTAATAGAGTTTTCCCATGCTAGAATTAGGAGTGCTATAGGAAAAATGAACAGAGTAAGTCCCCGGGACCGGATGGGATACATCCAAGAATCATAAAGGAAGGAGGTGAGATATTAGTAGAACCATTACACATTTTATTTGAGGTATCTTTTAATACAGGACAAATCCCGACGGACTGGAGAGAGGCAAACATAACAGCCATTTTTAAGAAGGGAAAGAGAAATGACCCAGGGAACTATAGGTCAGTCAGTTTGACAAGTGTTGTGTGTAAACTAATGGAAACTGTAATTAGAGAAGGAATAATGGAACATATGAAATCAAACCAACTTTTCAGTGTGAAACAGTTCGGATTCTTGCCAGGGAGGTCGACGGTATTACAGCTAATTAAGGTGGTAGATGATTGGATGCAAATTCTGGAGGATGGGGATGTTATAGACGTGGTATATTGCGATTTTATGAAGGCCTTCGATAAGGTCCCACATAAAAGGCTAATAGAGAACATTAGAAGCTATAGTATAGGAGAGAAATGTGTGAAATGGATAGATGCCTTCCTGAAAGATCGGAGACAGAGGGTACTGGTGAATGGAATAGGCTCGGGGTGGAAGGAAGTTACAAGTGGGGTACCTCAGGGATCTGTGTTGGGACCACTACTGTTCGTTATGTTTATCAACGACTTACCTAAAGTTATAACTAATGGAAGTGAGATATACCTTTATGGGGATGACACCAAGCTGTATAGAAGAGTGAGGAGTAAGGAAGATGTGGATTTGCTTCAAGGAGATGTGGAGGGCATGAAGGGGTGGTCTGAACATTGGTTAATGCCTTTTCATCCAAAAAAATGCAAGTACATGCAGATTGGGACAAGCAACACAGACAAGGTGGGATACAGTATGTATGAAGCAATGGAGGAAGTGAATACAGAAAAGGATATAGGAGTAGTGATAGACAATAAGTTACATTTCTCAGAACATTTATCGGAAAAGATAAATAAAGCCAATAGAATTGTAGGGCTGATAAGGAGGACATTAGTGTCAATGGATGAAGAAATCTTCAGGAATCTCTATACAGCGCTGGCTAGGACGCACCTGGAATATGCGAACCAGGTGTGGGCTCCATATATGGTAAAGGATATAGAAGCAGAGGAGAGCTAGCAAGCTGGTACCAACGTTGAAGAATGCGGACTATGAGCAGAGGTTGAGGACACTGGGACTTCCGACACTGGCATATAGGAAAAAGATACTTTTAAGTTAGTGTCAGGGAAGTATGATGAGGATGTGTGTGAAAGTATCTTCTTGATGCGGGAGGGAACAAGAACGAGAGGACACTAAGAAAATTTACAAGGAAAGAAATAGGCTTGAAAAGGCAAAGAACTCATTTTGTGATAGTGTGGTAAATGAGTGGAACGCACTGCCCCAGTATGTAGTCGATTCCGAATCAGTAAGGAAGTTTTAAAGTAATCTTGATAAAGCATGGGGAAGACAAGATTTGAAGTTTGATTACAAAGCAAAAATAGAGAATAGTAAAAATGTTGCGTCTGCTACCGCCGCCGCCAACACCGTGAACGACCGCTGTACTACAAGTACTGGCACTGAGCTGGATACACAGGCCTAGTTTGCCTTTTTCCAGAGGATCTACTGTAAAAAAATGTAATTGCTCTCCAGTTTCCTTAATTGTTTTAGGTACTCCCAGTAGCTCTTCCACACTATCCTGAGTCACTAAAACAGCAGTCCGACATCAGGAAGTATTTGAGAAAAAAGGCCTGTTCCTTGAAACAATGAGTCCCAGTGAAGCTTAAATCGAGGCAGCCAATAATCATAATTACTGTCACTGACCGACCCTTCGATGCGATGGACCGATGGAACTTTGTCAAGACCGAGACCCATGGATCATGCAGCCACAGCATAGGTTCCTGTTGCCTGCCGAACAGAAAGTCCCGTAAGAATCCCAAGTTGCTGCCAGGTCTAGGTCACTAATACTCTCTTTCATGCGATCATTTTGTGGAGTGTTTGGTGGATTTGATTCACAAACAATAGCTTTGTCACCATTATCAGTTGATGGGCTACTGCCGTCACGGAATGTCTCTTGTGACTCCAACAGTTTGGGCCTCTTCTGCTTGTCGCTGGCGAGTTTGCTTTACATATTTTGTTTTTGTCTTTTGCACAGCAAAACTATATTGGCAATCCTCAGTGTCCATATAACTCCATTATGGATCAGCCCTTTTGAGAAATGGGAAATTTCTTGTCTTCAAGAGGGATATCCCGCCGATTAAGAGCGTCTAAGGCAATATAAAAAAATATCCTCCATATCAGCCAAAAATACCTCCCGTTGCATGTTGTAGGTCATTTCACTCTTGCCCTTTTTTCTCGTAAGTGTCGATACACTGTGCGACGTCTTGTCATCCTGTGAGAAAATCAATAACAAATCTAGATATCAGTCTGTTGAACAATAGGACGATGACATCTCCTTTCAACCAGGTCGATCAGTGTGTTTAGAGAACTTTCTGTTGCTCAGAAGTGTATGTACAATGCATTATGCTTGTGTTGTATAATTATTCAAGTTATTTTCCGTAAAGATATATATAGTGTATCGTAATATTAGCACACTGTAGAGCCATTATAATTTTGAGCGGCTACGAGTGTTACGGGTGGTGAGTGAACATTGCGTTATTATATGTATTCATAGACAAACAAATATATGATAAAGAAAGTCTGTAGTTATTATATTATCTTTCTAATGCATTGAGCTCTATGTTAAACAATATTTCATGGTTATACACCTCACAAGAACAAAATAAACCAAAAATTATGTAAACCCGTTTTCATTTTTATCATACTCGTATACAAGAATTGTGTCGATAATAAACAAATTATGATTACTGTGTTGAAAAGAGCGTCAGAAATACTCCTTATTTAATATATAATAACCTTTGGTCATCACTGAAATATTTAAAATATAAAGTTGAATATGAATTTAGTCTGAAAACCAATACAAGTTTTTAGCCGGAATAAATGTTAAGTATGATCCTTCGATGCTTTGTGGGGTCTCCTCTGGTAATATTCTAGATTGGCCTTTCATATTTCTTTTGATGTGTAATGCATTACAGTAGACGCAATTAATATGATTTTTTGTCATGTCTTCATATTCAAAATCGTGAGTAAAAGTGTTACTATTATATTTAAAAATAAAATATTGATGATAAACAAATGAGGATTTTACTGTTAGAAAGATCGTGAAGAATACTTATTAACAAATATTGAAAAAACTACTGTCGCTGAGAATATAACAATAAAATAAGTTAAACACCAAAGTATGATTACATTTGTCATTATTGGTAAATTTTCACTGTGATAATTCAATATGTTATCATATTATTTGTTGTGGGGTTATGTTATATTATTAGATTTCCTCTGTCTTATAATGTATTATACAGTACATGAAGAGGGGATTATTTGGGGTTAAAGCAGAACGTTGATATACGTGTTTGGCCTCCCGGCCCGCTAGAAGTAGCGCTTGAAGCAAGTGTCAAACTTTTGCTAGAAACTCCACCTTAGATGATTCCGGTGCTATTCGTCCCTCTCCACCCCCCTCTCCCCTACTTATGCCTAATATCCTAATCTCTTCTAAAGATGTACTTTCTACCCTTTGTGGGCTTAATACTAAGAAGGCGTACGGTCCGGACGGTGTTCCTCCTGTTGTACTCAGAAACTGTGTTTCCGTGTTGACTCCCTGTCTAGGCAAACTCTTTTGTCTCTGTCTCTCCTTTAACGTCTTCCCTTCATGCTGGAAGCTTCCTCTCGTTCAACCTGTCCCAAAGAAGGGTGACCGCTCTCAACCCTCCAACTACTATCCAATTTCTCTCATCTCTTGTATCTCTAAAGTTTATGAAACTATTCTTGCTTCCAAATTTCTTAAGAATTTCTCTTCTCATAATCTTCTCTCAGATCGCAAGTATGGCTTCCTCAGGGGTCACTCTACTGGTGATCTTCTTTCATATCTTACTAACTCTTGGTCATCCTCCTTTCGGGACTTCGGTGAGACCTTTTCTATTGCGCTAAACATATTGAAGGCCTTCGACAGAGTCTGGCACAAATCTTTAATTTCTAAACTATCCTCCTTCGGTTTCTATCCCTCCATCTGTGCCATTGTCTCTAATTTCCTTTCCGGCCGTTCCATAGCTGCGGTTGTGGACGGCCATCGCTCACTTCCTAATCCTATCAACTCCGGTGTTCCTCAGGGCTCTGTCCTATCTCCTATTTTCTTTCTAATTTTCATAAATGATCTTCTCAACTGTACCTCCAGTCCCATCCATTCATACGCAGACTACTCTACCTTGCACTACTCAATTAGTTTTCCAGACCGCCCCAGCCAGCAATCCCTCATAAACAAATGTAATGAAGTCATACAACAGTTATCTTCTGATCTAACTACTATTTCCAATTGGGGCAGAGAAAACCTTGTTGCCTTTAATGCTTCCAAAACCCAATTCTCCATCTATCTACCCATCTGGAATTCCCAACGGACTATCCCTTATTCTTCAAAAATACAACAATCAATCCTTCATCTTCTTCCAATATTCTTGGTGTCTCTTTGTCATCTGCTCTCATTTGAAAGGACCATATTACCAGTCTTGCTAAAGCAGCCTCCCAGAAACCTGGTGTGCTCAATCGCCTCAAGGGGTTCTTTACCCTTGCACAGCTTCTTGCTCTGTACAGGGGCACAGTGCATCCTTGTATTGAGTATTGTTCACATTGTGGGGAGGATCCTCTCACACCGCACTCCTAGACAAAGTAGAAAGGAAGGCCTTTCGTATCATTAATTCCCGCCCACTCACCAACTCTCTGCAAACTCTCTCTCTTTGCCGCAATGTTGCATCTCTCTCGCTATTCTATCGCTACTACAATAATCAGTGCTCCTCGGAGCTCTCCCAGTGTATACCACCTCCTCTACGTAAGGTACGTGGTATCCGTCTTGCAACACAATCCCACCCCTACTCTGTGCAACTCTCTAACCCAAGAGTTAAACGTTACTCTCAGACTTTCTTCTATTCAACAGCTGAGCTCTGGAACTCTCTCCCAGAATCAATATTTTCCTCCTCCTATGACTTAAATTGCTTCAAACTCTGTGTGTCCAGGCATTTTGGCTCGAACGCCCCTTGATTTTGGCCCTGTCACTCTTTCAACTTTGCGGAAGGCACTTGCTACAGGCAGTTCTGCCTTTTGTCTCCCTCACTCACATAGAAAACAAAAATGCATTATGACTTAAATATCACTTAAATAAGCCTGAGAGTTAATGGGTTTGACTATGTGGATCTTAACAAAATGTTGAGTCGCAATAGGAAATAACACATAACCATAGTTGGAATTACTGTACAATTGAAAAAGTTCAGCATTAGCGTATGTGGACACTTTTTTCACATAATTATATCTGTTCTACCTGGAACAAACTTCCTTCAGAATAAATAGTTCTTCAGTAGGGCAGTTCAAAAGAGAGTCAAATGTAGTTTGCACACTCTGCAATGAAGGCGATGCTCTAAACAATATCTCTCTTTCCTCGTCGAGTATCTCCTCGGAATGGACTGTAAAGTCTTTGAGTCACTAAACATTCCTTGTAACTCTCTCTCTCTCTATTATTGTGTTCATATCACAACCAACTTTTACCTCCACTTCCTTCAGTATCTTGCTCTCCATTTCCTAGCCCATTGTATGTTCCTGCCTGTCGTGCTAGCACGTCTGTCTTTCTTATCGGTTTTGTTGCTCCATTTGATAGATAATGACTTTTGGAATATATACAGTAGGTTTTCATGGCCAAATTATGGTGAAAGATTATGATGAATGTGTTCTTTGAGTTTGTTGCCTCCATATCTCGCTTGCTTCGGATATAGTTATTGATAATATATACAAATACATTGGTTTATCTACTATATATTTTGAAGTTATCATATCTCCATCAATGATATATGTGATATATGTTTTACATTTATTACTCAAAGAATGTTCATTGTAAGTGTTAAATATCAATATCAGCAAGGTTGTTTGCAGTTTAACCCTCCAAGCCCGGGTGCACTCTTAGGAAGTCATATCAAACTAGCGCCGCAGAGCACGGGTGGACTCTGAGGTGTCCCTGTTTGAATCTGTGCTTTTGAAGCACGCACGCTAATCTGTTTTATTTACATATGCTACACAGCGCCACCACGCTTGAACTACGCCCCAGCATCAGTCTCTGCCTAGCCGCCATCATGGATACTACACAAAATATCGATCGAGAAGAGCAGTGGATATTAGTCGTGGTACGCGTCTAGTGAAAGCCTAGACAAAGGGAGTGACAAAGAGGCTGAGTTTGTTGGTTTCCCTACTGACGACGAAGAAAGTGACAGGGGGAACCTGAAGGTGGCCGAAAAAGTGTCGCTCAAGCTTGTCAAGGTGAAGAGAATAATGTTGCTAAAGTGAGCGAGTGGGAGATCTCAAGGTCTGCCTCAAAGTTTGCCCTGAGTGAAGCTACTCCAAGTCCTTCACCAGCTAAGTCACCATTCCAGATATTATTTTATCGAAAACAGGTGCTGGAAAAGACAGCCGTGGCAGCCAGGGAGGCGGACAAAATTCAATAAAAAAGGCAAGGAGATGAGGAAGAAGATGATGAGGTGATGAGGGAGGTTAGCGTGGGTCAGCTATTGATGACTTATCATTTGCCCAGCCTTTGTCTGCATTGTCTGCCACCACCTACCAAACCACCTAGGCTGCCCGGGGCGACCGCCATTGTTCCCCACCACCCCCACCACTGTCAAGGGTTGAGTACCCCCCACTTTCGGCCTATTTACCACCTGGGTCCCCTGACAGGAAGCAGAGTACTGACAAAAAGGGGAAAGGCAGAACATTTATAAAAAAAGGCAGGAAAACTAGGCAGGCTTTGTTCGAGGCCCTCGCGGCATCCAGCCCTGCCGGCCCCAGCCATGACCACCCGCAACTTTCCCCACAGCCCTCCCCATCTTCCCAGCCATTATCAAGTGTGGAGGCTGACATATTTGAGCCTGCATCACCAGTGCCTGTGCCTAGTGATAGTGAAATAGTGCTGTCCACGACCCGTCGCCAGCTACGAAGCCCAGAGCATCGGGGAGACATAGCCTCATCTGCCACTCCTTCCCCTCCTCGCCCACGCATCCATTGTTCCCCGCCGGACTATGAAGAGGAGGATACGGATGAAGAACACCTGACTGTTACTTCTGGTCATGACTAGGCCTATATGGGGCCACCGTCTGGGGAGAGGACTTGTCTGACAACGAGTTACTGTAGACGACCTTGAACGCCGCCCCACCACCCGTGGTCATTGTTCTCGGGGCCGCCCTAGTGTGCGCGCCTCCCGTGTCGGCTCAACTCGCCACAGTGCATGGTAGGTGTGGGCTTCGTCAATACCAAGACTAATTCTCAGTGTTTCAGTAAGAAGACGTGGGTGACGACTACAACCCTAAGGTGCCACAGTTTGATGAGGCACAGGGGGGAGCAGGAGTTTCCCCCACATTTCCACAGGCCCCGACCCTTCACCAGGAGAATTTTTCGAGGCATTTTTTGATGAGGTGGTGGGCTACATCGTCAAGGAAACAAATAAGCAACATGCGATGTAGGTCAACATCTTCAAGAAGGTGACGAAGGGTCAAATGAGGCAGTGGGCTGATTTGACTCCTATCGATTTTTTTGCATTCCTGGCTCTCACCATGCTGATGCCACATGTCAAAAAGCATGCATTGGCAGACTGTTAGATCACCAATGATCTAATATCAACCCGCTGCAGGAAACTTGACATCCTCACCGAACTCCATCTCATCACCAACACCGACGTCCACCGCCCAAACAGACTGTGGAAGATAAGAACCTTCTACGAGATGATGCAGCAACGGTTCACCTCATTCTTCAAGCCCTTCCAGAAGGTTGTCATTGACGAGTCTCTTGTGCTGTTCCAGTGGAAGCTCCACTTTCGGCAGTATATCCTCTCCAAGAGATATTGCTTTGGTATCAAGTTTTTTGTGCTGTGCGACTGTAAAACTGGTTATGTTATGGACTTCCTTGTCTACAGCGGAAAGGAAGGGTTCGAATCCTGGTCAGGAAATCTCTCACCCAATCAGTCCGACATATCATTAGATATTTGTCATTCAGAGAGGTTCCATAATAGTACCAGGACTATTAAAAAATTGTATCACTTAGACGAGTTGGTGGGGGAAGTGTAAAATAGCCATGGTTAAATTCTAATAAACTCACCACATGTTCAAATGCATAGTCCTTCACGAGACTATAACCTGGTTCTTCAAATACGAACAAGGGTTGCTTTCCTTTTATCCGCTCATGGCCGAGTGGTTACGGTGTCTAGCTCTCCCAAATACACCTGGGGTGAGTGGGTTAGAATCCTGATCAGTATACCTCTCACCCACACAATGCAAAACCTGATGGAAAAATCGGGAGAGCCAATCAGAGTCAAGGATCTTCCAGTTGGCTTCAGAAGTGAATATGGTTATTGTGAATATATATTACTTGTTGTAATATGATCTGTAATTTCATTTAGCGAAATTAAAGTTGACCTATTTACAATTAACCTAATTCGTTTGGGTTTCACTTGAGTTATCATAATTTTATTTAAGATCGAGATTCAGTGATATTGGTGTTTATATAAAAAATGTTAAGCCCCATTTTCTACAACTCTATACCCAATTACAGTGAACTCTTTCGTACAATGATGTATTTCATTATATTGTTTTGCATAATAGTCTTACTTGCCAGACGACTATAATTATTCAGCATTAACCTGTGTAGATGACGGCTAGTAAAGCAATAGTCTCCACTGAACAATGGAGGCCGTCAACGAATATATCGGTGTCCACCATTCTTTAACTGCCTTCGTGGTGTAATGTATAAGGTGATGATATTCGGTGTGAGCGTCCTGGGTTCGAATCCACGGACTGCCACATGTGTTTGTAATATTTCATTAATCGATTTTAGGAGTAGAGTTGGTTGTTGGATAGAACACAATAATTCAACATTATATATGCAGTGACAATAGCTCAGTAATGAACGATTATACCGGAGAAGAAAAGAGTCTTGGGTGAATGGAATACTTATTAAAAGTCTGAAGCTGGTGAGAGAGAGAGAGAGAGAGAGAGAGAGAGAGAGAGAGAGAGAGAGAGAGAGAGAGTATTGAAAGGGAATAATTGGTTAGCCCCTCTCAGACCTTGCGGTCTATTCCAGGGAGATAGTTAAGGTGAAAGAAAGATATATTGTATCAGGCAAAACTTTTTATAGCAAGTGTGCACACTGCTAATTAAGATTTCATAAAATGAGCTACTGAGGAACCATTTTTAAATTATTTGGGGCATTATACCTGATAGAACATATTTTATTTAAAAAAGTTCATTCATAAACTCACCTCACCTTACAAACGCCCGGCTCATAACTTACCCCCAGTTCACAACCGTATATTCATTCCTGTAAGAAACTTTCAACTACAAGCCACCCTCTAATTCCCGTCAGTCACTATAGAACGTCACACATAAGCTTCCGGGAAGATAATACGAACATGAGAGAAGGCAAGTGGGAGCTCTTACAGTTCAAAGCAGCCGGGTCGACACAAACCTATCCGAGAGCACGTCTCAGCCAATCATAGGCTCACTTTGCGTCGGGGGCGGGCATAAAGGGAGGTGGTCGGAGCACAGTCCAACCTCCCTACCACTCTTGACCTAGATTCCTAGATTCACTTCCAATTAATATGTATAACTTCACAGACCCACCAAATGTCCTTACTAGCACCAATCCTTAGCCAATTATAATCAAATTACAAGACAACAACCTTTTAACGTAACTTCGAAATATAATAACAGTACAGCCTTCTTACGAGTTCTGCCACCGACAGCTCTTCCCCAGCATTACCCCCCATTTAACTCAATGCCACCCAAAATTATCTCTCCCTTTTATACCATTTTCGATTACTACCATCCAAAAATACAACCCTAAAACATCCAAGCCCAATAGCAAGCACTTTCGATTTTATACCACCCAAAATTATCTTGCTCCCCATCCCTTGCCCCCTTCTTGGCAAGCCATCCTGAATCTCATTAAAGTAACTTCTCCAACTAAAACAATTCAACCCCAGCTCAATTATTCAACTCATGCACGTTGGGCCAAGCCCCGACACCCTATTTCTCTCACTATTATCACTGTCTCTCCTACTTAACCAATAAAAACTTCCCTTCTTTCACCCTCACCCACCTTTTCTATATTCATTTGATTTGACCACAGCAGGCACGGGCACAGACACGGGCACCTGCCTGGAGCACATTGGCCCTCTTTAAGCCAAAACTTACCACTTACCCTCCTTGGTACCAATGGGGAAATAAAGACCAAGATTGTTCCTGACCTTCAACACGAGAGCCATCTTGAATGTAAGAAGAGCCGAGATCAGCTACACCACCCACCCTTGCAGTGGTATCATCGAGTAGACAATTATTTATGACACACAATTAAATTGTTTATCTCATATGCTGCCAGACAAATGTTGATGGTGAGGGTTAAGAGACAAATTGTTATTGTGATATCGGCTTTGTTTTTCTCTTTTCTCCCGTTGTCATCAACTAATCCTATAACAACTGCATTTAAACTGTTGTGGATTGAACACTTCATGGAAATGTGCGCTGGGGAAGTGAGTTCCACATACAAGTGCTTTGTGTTATAAGTTAATTATGAAAAGCAAAGTTTTTCCAATCTAGAGGTGTGATTGGTAAATCATGAACGCTAACATTACCCTAGTACTAAGGGGATATATACGAAGAGGTAGCACAATTGCAGCAATTTCAACTGAACATTTAACCAAAGAGTATTATATCAAACAGTGATTTATTTTCACATGTGTTGCAGGAATATATTAATAAATGACAACAAAAACAATTAGTTTAAACCTCATCAATAGAGCAAACTGTATTTTACAGCTGACTAGATAATACAGGAAAACATTATAATTTAGTAAAGAGAGGGAGAGAGAGAGAGAGAGAGAGAGAGAATTGGCAAAGAAAATCACCTCAAACTATTAACATTTGTGATATGTAATACTTTATATGCATGACAATAAAGTAATATATACATTACAGTTCACTAGGTACACTAATAAATACGACAAACTATGTTTAATAATACTTGGTGATTAGCTTTTGACAAGATAAATTACAATAACGTTTTATTTAATACAACTAACATGAATTAAAGTAAAACTCATAAATATACGAACACATGCACCAAATACACACATGAGCATATGATTTTTTTGTTTTTGTTTTTTGTAGCCTAAATTCTGACGCTCAAGTTGTACAGTAAACATCAATCTCGGTTAGAGTTTGGGTTATGGTACGGTTCCCCACTATTGTTACTTGTAGTTATCCTTTTACTAGGCACGCTGACAAATAATCATATTGTGATAGCCTACACTGGGTTCTACGTTTCTAGTAGACAGTACATATACGTATGTGCCAATCATTATTACTATTTTGGTAGCTAAAGCTCGTATAAGATCTCGTAGTTATGATAGACTAATTATTGAGCTGTACTGTTCCTAGGTTAAGATAACCAACAAGTGTGCACATGTCAAGACTTAGGATCGTATAGTGGATTCAGGAATTAGTTACAAGACAAGTAAAGGGTTAGATTATCTGCCTAAGGGGGAAGCATTGAGATCGTCTCACCTTTGTTGCTAATTCACATGCTATATATTGTCTACATATATTATAATGGCCACCAGTGAATATATATAGACTTAGCTGGTTAGTGGAGCATGTTGATGGATAGTAGGTTATGGGATGTTTTATATATGGGACGATAGATGTGGCCGATCGCCGGTGTTGCCGGTGAGGCGTGTTGCTATTGAGTTGGACCCTTTATAGGGAGATACCTTAGAATGTCAGCTTGGTAACTAGTGAAGCTAGACATGCGCAATCATTCTCGATGCTGCTAACGTTCCTCATATTACTTTAATTACTATATTAATTAAATAGTACTTAATACTTATGGAATACTATATTTTCGAATTAATTCTTTATAGAATAAATGTACACCATAGCCCATATCTTAGTTACCCCTTATATATTACTCATCTGAAATACACACCCAATTAACTTTACATGATACTTTGTGCATATACAGAATTATAAATTCCCTTTTTAACCAATCCTAACTGGAAATAGAAAAGTCTATCGTGGACACTCGTAAGTCACGATATATTCCCGGCCACAAAATATTTACAAATTTTACAATTTGGACTTCAACTAATGTGGAAAATTATAAGGCTCCACCACCTATCAATGATTGCCAGAGTCGCGTAGAACCCAAAGCAGCCTGCCGCTGAGGACGAAGATTACTGTCATCCCGACTAGCAGCAAACTGCGCTGGTGCATCCGCACCGGCAATACTATCTGCAATAATCTCACCCACATCTTCACATTCCTGTTCAATAGGATACAATTTAGCAATCGGACGAGTGGTAATACCGGTAGAGGTTTTGACCTGTGCGACTCTTAACAAGCTGATCTAGGCCTGGAAGCAATTTTAGGACAAGACCTAATCTCCAAAACAAACGAGGACCCTCATTGTGTATCAGGACAACGTCACCTACTTTGGGCCAAGATTTACCCTTGTTTCTTATTAAATTAGTATGACTTTCCCTTAGAGACAGCAGGTAGTCAGTCGTCCAGCGCTTCCACAAATCATTTGACAATTTACAGACATAATATATCGTGCGGAGACGTTGTTTACAACGTACAATGAGGGATCCGTGATTTCATCGTCGTTCATCGGTTCAGGAAACAGTCTCAGTCTACGTCCGCTGGCCAACTGTGAAGGGGTAATAGGTACAGGATCCTCTAAATCTCCTGACACATATCGTAAGGGTCTGTCATTCACAGCTGCTTCCAGTTCTGTTAGTATCGTAGTCAAATCTGTAAGCGTGACTGAGGCACGACCCAGTACTTTTTTCAGTCCTGCTTTAACTGTGCCGATTATTCTCTCCCAGATCGCTCCAAACCATGGAGCTCTAGCTGGGATAAACCTCCAATCACATTTAAACTTACTCAGATGTTGTTTGAGTTGAGGATCATCTAGTCTTGATTTTAATAATTTGGCAGAACCGACAAATGTGGTGGCATTATCGCTGAGCATTACTTGGGGACAACCTTTACGAACCAGGACCACCCACTAAACTACATGGCAACAGACCCACAGACACCAAGAAATATCAAAACAACACCCAGCACACGGTATCACACACAATTACTATCCTCTCTCCCTCCCTGTCCACCCCGAACCAACTTCCAGAAGCACATCCATACTCACATCTCTCGCCGATCCATCCACTCACTCGCAGACAACACGCAGCTGCAAGCACGACCTCCCGAAATCATCCCTTCCTCGCGAGGACAGAGTCCATCTGGCCAGGCTGAGATACGGACACCATCCAGCTCTCCTCAGCTATCAGAAGAGACTGGATGACTCCGTCGTCGACGTCTGCCCGGGATGTAACACAGCACCCCATACCATTAAACACATCATAGAAGACTGCATTTCACACAACCACTTACGCCAACAACACAATCTACACTCAATGAGAGCTCTGTGGGAAAGTCCGATCATGGCCATGGCCTTCCTCAGAGACTCGGGGCTGTTCGGCCAGGCAGCTTAGGGAACAACAACAACAACAACAACAATCTTTACGACTACAGAACCTTCGGAAAATCGGCATGAAGGTTTTGCAAGATAAATCAGGAGCAACTTCTAAATGAATAGCATGCGTTACAGCACAAGTGAACAATACTATATAAACCTTTTCAATAGTACTGCCCCCACCCCTCACAGCCAGTGAGCCGGAGTAGTCCACGCCTGTGACCTGAAATGGTTCCACCCTGTTAACGTGGAAATCAGGTAGTGGAGGAGATGACTGCAACCCATAGCTTTTGCCCTGAAAGCGCTTGCACAAGACACACTTCCTAGATACTGACTTCACTGTTTGCTGTATTCTCGGAATCCACCATCTCACTCTCAGATACGAAACCACATATGCCACCCCATAATGCAAGCACAATTTATGAGCATTGGCTATCAACAGTGAGGCTAACCTGTATTTGTTTGGAAGAAGGATTGGAAACTTAGTATTATAATCTATCTTAGCCCTTTGTAGTTGCCCTTTACATTTAATGATCATTTGATCCAAAAATAACCCCAACAGTTTAATAATGTTACTCTAATGCCCCTTTCCCACTGATGCGATTTCATACGATTTTCGTCGCCGAGGACGTAGTCTTGTCAATTCGCAACGAATTTGTGCGACGTCAACGATTTTGACCGTTAAAAACGCTTACACTCGAAGATGGAATCGGCGACATTATGCGACTTCATCGGCAAATTGAGCGATGGTTTGCCGATGACCTCGGCGAGAACTGTCACATTTGAATAAAATATTGCGAAATAATGCGAAGGGTGAACGAATCCTCGGCGTATGTTCTGCGACGTCTTCGGCGAATTAAGCGATGGTTCGGCGAATACCTCGGCGAGATTATCCGAAAACTTTTTACATATATTTCATGGCACAAACATAAGAACATAAGAAAACGGGAGTCTGCAGAAAGCCAATCGGCCCACACAAGGCAGATCCCTGTCACACCCAACCCCAATTACAAGGCCTAATTATAGACCCAACTCACTAATGCCTTGAGGACTGACCTCACCAAAACGGTCAATGATCGACACAAGATTACGGGGTCTGCAGAGTGCCGATTGGCCCACACCAAGCAGATCCCCCCTCATACCCAACCTAACTCGTCGAAAATGTACAAATTTATCTTGAAGGGGGGTCTAGAGTTTTTGTTTTTAAGTTTGATGGAGGTCTAGTGAGGAAACTAAGAAATAAAGGAATGCATGAGCAAACAAACGGTCCGTTTCCCCTTAAGGGGGCATGGGCGTAATATTTGCTCATTTATATATTTGTTTATGATTTATTTAGTTTCATCCCTAGACCTCCATCAAGCATATAAAGCACCCCCCAACACCCTCCTTCAACATCAATTTGTAAATTTTTCGATAGAAAAATATCCTGGCCGATGGCCGGTTCCTCAAAAAGTACAGGCTCGCTATCACTAGCCAGAAAAAAATCTACGCCTAAATGACACAGAAGTCTTAATATTGACAACGAAATGGGGTGAAATGTCTTAAAATCGCCAAACTAATGGGCCGAACGTCATAAAATATGAAAACTAATGGGGTTAACCATGAGGAAGAAAGGGGACCAGTAAAACGACCCATCTCCCCTTAATTCGGAGATTGGCAATGTCCGGCTTCGCCGGAGACATTTTTCTATCAAATAATGTACAAAAAAAACAATGCTCTCAAAACAAAAAAATATATATGTTGGCTCGCTACCGCTCACCAGGAAAATATTGAAACCTGGATGGGGGTAAACGTCTTAAAACAGTAGGCTGAATGGGGCCGAACGGATACAAGGTAAAGAGAGAGGGAGAGAAAGAGAAAACAAAAAAAGCGAGGATAGAGGGATAGAAAGAGAACAAAAAAAAAAACAGCTAGTTGGGCTCAATGTTTGCGTTACGGCTTAATTGAGCCCACCTCGCCTTTTTTTGTTTTCTCTTTCTCTCCCTCTCGCCTCGCTTTTTGTTTTGTTTTCTCTTTCTCTCCCTCTCTCTTTGCCTTGTATCCGTTCGGCCCCATTCAGCCTACTGTTTTAAGACGGTTACGCCCATCCAGGTTTCAATATTTTCCTGGTGAGCGGTAGCGAGCCAACATATATATATTTTTGTTTTGAGAGCAAGCTAAATTTGTACATTTTTCGATAGAAAAATTTCTCCGGCGAAGCCGTATTTCTCCATATAATCCTGGTTCGCTATCGCTTGCCAGGAAGATATCGATACTTGGATGGGGAATACATCTTAAAACAGTTGGGTGAATGGGGCTGAATGGATACAAACCAGAGAAAGAGAGAAAAGGAGAGAAAGAGGAAAAAAAAAAAAAAGTGATCCCCCACGAGAGGTGCAAAGGGTTGACAGGTTCACTATAGGCCTAATCATTTTTTTTACCCATCTCGCCGAAGGTGCTCTTTGGCCTCGGCAAGGTGTGTCTTGAGCATTCCGCGCAAGGCCCTTCGCATGCCTCGTGCGGAGCATACCCCTGGTGGGTATACTCTCGGCGAGTACTCGTGCGCACGTCGAGGACTGATCGAAGAGGATATTGCCGATTACTCTTGTGCATCGTCGATGTTCTCAGAACATCTGAGAGCATCGGCGATCCGCCGTGCAGTGTTACATTTTTTGTTTGTGCGAAACCCTCCGCGATGTCTCGCCGATGTCGCCGATGATCTCCGAGGGCCTCACAGATCCCTCTGCGATGTTCGACGATGCTTGCGAGGGCTACGAACCCTCGTGAGTCCTCGTCCAAAATTTTGAACAATCCGAACATTTGCGATGACCTGCGAGGGCCCTTGCGAGGCCTTGCGAGTCAAACGATTATCATGCGAGGGATTTAAGATTTTGTTGTGACATGTCACGAATGTTCCAATTTATTGGTGTCGGCGATGAAAATTGTGAGAAGTCGCATCAGTGGGAAAGGGGCATTAACCTTATTGCCAGTGGTGCTAGTGTCAAGTTCCTGTCGCTCCTTATGGAAAACTTCCCTCTGATGTACACCTATTAAAGTAACTTCAGCTGCTCTTAGTTCCGGTACTGTAAGTATGCCATGATTCTGATCCGACCCCTTCGATTTGGCTTTCAGATTACCCACGTAGCGCTTCACCCATGCCATGATGCGTACTAGTCCCTCATACGTACTTTAGTGAGGGCATTCTATTACATGGGTCTCGTTCGAGGGACTGTCCGTAGAGGTCGCAAACATTTGTTGAACCACAGGACCTTGTTCCTCCCCATCTGGCCATTGTTCAGGATGGGAGCACCATGATGGCCCTTCCCACCAAAGCCGAGAACTGTATAGGGAGGAATGAGTAATTCCCCTTGTGAGCAAATCGCCTGGATTAAAGTCGGTAGGGACATACCTAATCTTAGTGTTCGTACATGGCGCTAAGATTTTGTCAACTCTATTATGTACTAACACCGCTAAAACCTTCTTACTTGCAAGCCAACATAAAGTTATTTGACTATCACACCAGATGACTGTTTCTTTGATAGACAGCTCAGATGCGTAGGCCTCCTTAACGAACGTGGCTAACCTAGATGCAAGTACGCAAGCTGTCAGTTCAAGTTTGGGAATAGTTAAACATTTAATCGGGGCCACCCTAGCCTTAGCCATAATCAAGCGGCACGTATCACTGTCATCACAGAAATACGCAGCGGCTCCGTAAGCAACTGTACTAGCATCACTGAAAATGTGTAAGGTCACATACCTCGAAAAGGTAACCTGTCTAGGTATTTCTAAGTCCATGCAACTCCAGAGATCAGAACCAATGTCACACCAGCATTCCCTAAGCACGTCCAAAAGAGGTTCGTCCCACCCGCAATTTATTCGCCAAAGCTCCTGTACAAAAATGCGAGCCCTAATGGTGACAGGTAACAAAATCCCCAGCGGATCAAAAATGCTAGCAGAGACACTGAGCGCTTTTATTTTTGTGCTTGCTTATAAAAAACGCTCCCTTTTCTGGAATGTAAACATATCAGTATCAGTTTCCCAAGTCATCCCAAGTGTCTTCACCCTATCCTGTACTGTACTTGCGACATTATGTGCGAATAAGGTATCACGGAGATGTGGACTATTTGTGACCCATTCCCTGAGAAAAAGATGTGCTCCCGAGAATATGTCCTGGGTGCTGTTGTATATGCTCAGAAGGTCCTGCTCACGGTCATGGGTCGCCTGCAAATTATCTATGTAAAGCCCACGTCTCAGACCGTGAACATGTTGAGTATCTTTATCTACCAGTGACAAATGTTTCAAGATAGTTGCATTCAACAAAAACTGTGAGCAGGTCGCGCCAAAAAGAACCACGCGAAACCTATAGAACGGTACTGGACTGTTGAATATCCAGCGGATCATCGGGCCACAGAAACCGCGTGCAATCCATGTCATCCTCGTATAACTTGAGCATAAGAAATGCCTTCTCAATGTCGCTGATGCAAGCATATTGGTTCAATCTGAACTTTAACAAGACCTGGGTTAGGTCAGCGACAAGAGAAGGTCCCGTATACAGACAATCATTCAAGCTCAGCTTATTTGGGCTTGTCTTTGCTGAACAGTCGAAGACTACCTGACTGTCCTTCTCAACACCATGATGAGCCAGATAGTGAGTCTGGTTAGTGCTGTCAAGGTTATCTACTGGTACTCTCTCAATGAAACCTCTTGCTATCTGATCCTGAATGGCCCTTCCATATTGGTCGCAGTATTCCGGGGCCCGTATGAACTTACGCTGAAGACCTCTTAGTCGTCCCAAGGCTAGCCCATAGTTGCTCGGAAGTAAGTGTTTGTTGTTTCTCCAGGGCAACTGAACAGTGTACTGATTATTAACACGAGAGTACTGTATGACTCTTCAAATTTTGACATGACTAATTTAGCCTCCAAGTCTGCTTCCTTAGAAGCAATGCCAATGTGGTCCAGTTCCCATAGTGCACCAATATCTTTATGTTCCCAGTGGCCCCCACTGTCTTGTAAGTAGGTATCCACCGGGCTGGTAGCAACTTTCAGAACTGTGACCACTTCGACAGTGGTTTCTGAACCTTGGGTGTGGAACGATCCACTCAAAGCATTCCCGTAAATTGTGGGCAGGAGAACTATCTCATTTTATAATATTACTCTTTTAAAGCCTGAGTGTACAAAGTTATAGCAATTCGCCGCTCCTATCAGCATATCGAGTTTGTTTGAATGAAAATCATTGTCGGCTAATTTCAACTTTTGCGCAGTGAGTTTGTCAGTGATACAAGTAAGTCCTTTGTGAGCACAGTAACTAGGAAGCTGATCGACAACAATGGCCTTCATTTGGCGCCATCGCCCTTTGTGTCGATAGTTTAGTGCAACAACATCATAAGTTACATCCTCCAGCGAGCCTGTGAACCCCCTTAACCCGTGGAGCCCCGGCTAGTTTTGTAATGTTTGTTCACCAGAACCCGGCCGGTTTTCAAAAAATGGTTTTATTCCAGAAACAATAGCGAATGGGTTAGGAATGAAGGAAAAACCACGAAAAACCGCTCAAAAAGCTTAAAGAATGGTCCTACAGAGCCCCCGAAAACGTATTTTACAAGAGTAAAAAATTGAAGGCAATTACCCCAAAAAACCAGGTTATTGCGCGCTCACGCGCACGCACGTGGACTTTGAGAGTTTTCAACCAGCGGCACGGTTGTGTGGGATACGTACACAGTTCCCATACAAATCTGAGCCCTGTCGAGTGGCTACACCTGAGGTTACGGTCGGAGCAATTAGGGTGACTCGTCAGACGCATCGCTGGGGCTGTGCGTTACATACATCGCCGACGCGTCAGACGCGTTGCTGGGGCTGTACGGGTTAATTGTAGAGTCTCTTTATCAATTACTGTATGTTGTATTAACTCCAATGAGGACTTCAATAAAAAGGACTTTTGTGAGCACTGATCTAGTAAAGCACTAAGTTGTGTAACATAAGTCTCCCTACCCTTTAATGGGGAAGGCGTTGAATGTAGCTCTAAAACATGACGTCACTCACCAGTTGCGCATGCGTGAGAGTCTAGGCTCCCTTGGCCCCGCCCCTCACCTCCGTTGCGTTTAAATATACCCTTCAAACCAGTCAATCCAGATCTCTCCATAGCTCACTCGGTAGAACGTCCACCCGTCACTGAGTAAACCAGCGATCGATCTCACTAGTATTTGGTATATTTTTTATCTTTGTATTTCGTTATATTTGTTATTTTGGTTATTTTGGTTATATTTTAGGGTTAGGTTAGGTTAGGTTAGGTTAGGTTAATCTAATCTAATCCAATATAATAGTTGTACATTTGCCAAGATTCTCACACATGTGCAGATGGCGAGTGACGTCATGTTTTAGAGCTACGTTTAACGCCTCCCCTTCAGTGGTACCTTTATTGTGGGGAGTAATGCCATTTCTTTTTGAGTTGTAACCGACAGAGTAACTGGGTGTTCCGAATGAGCTTGTGGCGACTCCTGGCCCCTATTTGGACAAAGACTATGGTAATGTTTGCCCTGACAATGTTTGCACGGCTCCACCTTTGGGTTGGTGCAACCATTTCGACCATGGTTAAAACTTCGATAGGAAAATTGACAGAAAGTGATTTAGAAATGTGCAGTAGATTAAATTGTCAATTTCTTTCCGTTTTCACTAATGAAAATTTGGCACAGTTTCCAGAAGTCCGTAAGGTATACAGCGATAGTATAGAAAATAGGTTAAGTACGGTTACTATAAGTAGAAATGATGTGGTTAAGGAAATTGACAGACTGAAACCTCATAAATCGCCTGGTCCTGATGAGGTATATGCTAGAGTATTAAAAGAATGCAGAAATGAGTTAAGTTATCCATTAACATTTCTATTTAACAAGTCATTAGACACAGGTATAGTTCCAGAAGCTTGGAAGCTTGCAAATGTAGTTCCGATCTTCAAAAAAGGTGATAAATCAATAGCATCCAATTACCGTCCCATTAGTCTCACTTCAATCATAGGAAAACTACTAGAGTAAATTATTGCTAGGAAAATGAGAAACCACTTAGAAACATTTAACTTAATCAATTCTTCTCAGCATGGATTCACTCAGGGACGGTCTTGCCTTACTAATTTGCTTAGTTTTTTCTCAGAGGTATATGAAGCAGTAGATAATGACAAGTCATATGATATTATATATTTAGATTTCAGTAAAGCTTTCGACAGAGTCCCTCATGAGAGATTGATGATAAAGGTTGAGGCACATGGAATAGGTGGGGCGTTGTTAGAATGGATTAGGTCATGGCTAATTGGTAGGAAGCAGAGAGTCAGCATAAATGGTACCAAGTCAGAATGGGGAGCAGTCAAAAGTGGTGTCCCCCAGGGATCGGTATTAGGTCCCCTGTTGTTTCTTATATACATAAATGACCTAGATTTAGGTATAACTAGTAGGATAAGTAAATTCGCAGACGATACTAAAATGGGGAGATCAATTGATTCAGATAGCGATATAGAGTGCCTCCAAAGGGATCTAGATACCTTACATGAATGGTCAGTAAATTGGCAGATGAAGTTTAACATTGACAAATGCAAGGTATTAAAGATAGGGAAGATGCAAACAAATGTTAAATATAAACTAGCTAATTTAGAATTAGAAAATTCAGACTGCGAGAAAGATCTAGGTGTGTTTGTTAGCAATGATTTGAAGCCTAGAAAACAGTGTATAAGCGTTCGTAATAAGGCAAACAGGATTCTCGGGTTCATCTCTAGGAGTGTGAGTAACAGAACTGCTGATGTTATCTTAAAACTTTACTTGTCATTAGTGAGACCCCATATGGATTATGCTGTCTAATTTTGGTGTCCTTATTACAGAATGGACATAGATTCATTGGAGAGAGTACAGCGTAGAATGACAAAAATGATCCATAATATTAGAAATCTTTCGTATGAAGAAAGGTTGAAGAAATTAGGTTTACATTCGTTAGAGAGACTCAGAGTTAGAGGGGATATGATAGAGGTGTTCAAGTGGATTACTGGGATTAACAAAGGGGACATGGCAAATGTACTAAAGCTCAGTGATAGCGAAAGAACTCGTACCAATGGTTTCAAATTAGATAAATTTCGTTTCAGAAAAGATATAGGCAAGTATTGGTTTGGTAACAGAGTTGTAGACGGGTGGAATGGACTACCAAGTGCTATAGTGGGATCTAAAACTGTAGGGAGCTTTAAGATAAAATTGGATAAGCATATGGACGAGAAGGGTTGGGTGTGAAGGGGGATCAGCCGGGTTGGGCCAATCAGCGCTCTGCAGACCTCCATAATCCTGCGTTAATCTCTAACCGTTTTGGTAAGATGATCCTCAGGGTATTAGAGTGTGAAGCCTATAATTGGGCTTTGTAATGAATTGGGGTTGTGTGGGACAGGGATCTGCCTTGCTTAGGCCAATCGGCTTTCTGCAGACTCCCATTTTCTTATGTTCTTATGTTCTTATGGTCTCTATCCATACAGCCAACACACACCTTTAATACCTTCGCCCTCTTTATTTTGGTTTGTGCATTAGGATATTTGAAACATTTAAACATTTAAACCAGCAGTGCCCTGACTTGCCACACAGCTTACAGCCCTTATCAGAGCCATTGCTTCCTGCCTTGTAATGTGGTACATTGTTTTGTTGAATAGTAAAAACAGCAATAGGTTTATATTTTTCTTGTGTAGGCAGGCCAGCCCCCTCCATGTTACAAATCTCCCCTTATAGGGTCCGAGTGACCGCACCAACCTCTAACCAATTCATCCTTCAGTTCTCGCTGAATAGTCTCTTGCAACGGAGACGTAATCTTATTATACAACATTACGGCACAAATTTTGTCCAACGTTACATTGCAAGATTTAAGCGTCTTTAGTGTGCATTCAGCAGCCGTAAGGTCCTGTGCATCATATCGAGGACTAGGAATCTCATAAAAGGCGGTAACGTGGGCAGACTTGATGCGGTCAATCTGTCCGTAGGTCTCGAGGAGAAGTGTTACGGCAGGAGCATAACTTGTGGTCTTTAAGCTAAATACGGCTATGAGCTGCGAGGCCTCTCCCTCTAGCTGACCCCTCAAATATGTGAATTTCTGAATATCTGTTAGGTCCTGATGCCCATGAACCAAACATTGAAATAAATCCCAAAATCCGGTCCACCGGGCAGAATCACCACCAAACTTCGGGAAGGTTAAGGCTGGCAATTTTACTACCGACTTTACAGCCTCTCTGCGAGAGACCGCTGTATGTACCGGTCTACTATCCAAAGGGGCTAATAAGTTTTGTACCTGTTCCTCATAAAGCATATCATTAGCCACTTCTTCATCTAAATCTTCCTCGGACTCTAACAATAGATATATTTTCTCATTGAAAGAATGGATGCTGTGTAAAGCCTTGTTGATACTGACGGTTTTAGCAATGATTTGATCGTTTGTGGCTTCGTTGAGGAAAGTGTTGAATCCTTAGTTAATTTAGTAATGCCTCCTTTGGCTGCAGCCCTCAACCTCTTCAGCTTGGTGATGTCCATGTTTAAAGGGAACCCAACCTGTTACCAGTCAATTCACAAATTTATAAGGGATAGGCGAGTCAGGATGGACGATGAACGACGATAAAATAAACTATTAGCGTAATAAATGGAACTAAATATAGGCTAGCCTATTCCTCGTCAAAATATTGCGCCGCCCTACTGACGATTAGGTTATAGAGCTTGTGCATCCCCCAAGGGCCTAAATGGATGCCATCATATGCCTCCTTACCTCCTTACCCATCCCCTCTCCATATGGTTGAACCTTGACTTGGAGAATGGACATTTCTGGCGTAAATGTCTATTGACGGCATTTTTTATTTTGTTATATTGTTCTGCACTGAGGCCCCTGGGGGAGGTACGAGACTATTCCCACGATTTTACAATGCCCCCCTGTTCTATCCTCAATATGTTTAACCAAATCATTAATTTTACTGGCTAACTCATTAACCACCGTATCACCAAAAATATAATTATCTCCGATTATCAAGAATGCGAGATCCGGACGAAACTGTACAAGATTATCGAAGGCTGGCGAATTACGGATTGAATCAACTGTGGCCCCACTTTGTGCCAGAAACTTCAGCTGGAAGCCTTCACGGAGTATAGGAGATGGTGGCGGTTCAAATCTATTGACATACGAGTGTCCAATCACCGCAACTTTAGGTAACGGGTGTTTATTATGCGATGGTGATGGCTCAAAATGTTCGCCAATACCGCCCCAACCCCGCGCTGCTTCCCCAGACCCTCAATCATTGGCTAGTGTGTAAACTATAGCACTAGAAAGTAGAAAGCAAGGATGGTTTAAGCAGGCCCAAGAAGACGCCCAGCCACAATTAGGCCTAGGTTAAAACACAAAAATAAGGTACAGTATATTACTTAATTAGGCATATAGGCTATACTTAAATCCTGGTTAATGCGGCACCATACTTTATTGTCAAGACTTAGGATCGTATAGTGGATTTAGGAATTAGTTACAAGACAAGTAAAGGGTTAGATTATCTGCCTAAGGGGGAAGCATAGAGATCGTCTCACCTTTGTTGTTAATTCACATGTTATATATTGTCTACATATATTATAATGGCCACCAGTGAATATATATAGACTTAGTGGAGCATGTTGATGGATAGTAGGTGATGGGATGTTTTATATATGGGACGATAGATGTGGCCGATCGCCAGTGATGCTGGTGAGGCGTGTTGTTATTGAGTGGCACCCTTTATAGGGAGATACCTTAGAACGTCAGCTTGGTAACAAGTGAAGCTAGACATGCGCAATCATTCTCGATGCTGCTAACATTCCTCATATTACTTTAATTACTATAATAAATAGTACTTAATACATATGGAATACTATAATCTCTAATAAATTCTTTATAGAATAAATGTACACCATAGCCAATATCTTAGTTACCCCTTATATATTACTCATCTGAAATACACACCCAATTAACTTTACATGATAGTTTGTGTATATACAGAATTATAAATTCCCTTTTTAACTAATCCCAACAGGAAATAGAAAGGTCTATCGTGGACACTCGTAAGTCACGATAGCACAAATCCATTAAACACTCAAGTTGGTAACCCTACAAAGCAGGAAGTATTACCTTTATACATAAGGCAGCTTTGCCAGCCCCTCTGTCTGACCTTGAACTCTTCCTTGACAGTTCAAGATAAATTGATAACATTTTACAGGCAAAGCTGACAGTAACAAGTACCCCCCCTCCCAGTTGAAAGAGTGAGACCCAAATTCAAGGTACAGTTGAGGACAGTTCTGAACAGGTCACTCAATAGGTTGCTGCACCATTAGTAAATATAACAGTGGTGAGGAGTCACGTGAGGGATTAGGGTGGAGCTAGGAGGATTGATATAAGGAGGTGAATGCGTGACGTCACACGGTCAGTTTTGCGTGCGGCCTTGGCATTTGGTAAATTGGTAACACTAGTGTCGTTTCTCCTTATTATACATATTTTGTTTTATGTGTATGAAGGAGACAAAAGGCAAAGCTGTCAGCCCCAAGTGTCTCCCCAAAAGTTAAAAGAGTGAGAGCCAAATTGCCTTTATTGATTGTGTGTGTGTGTGTGTGTGTGTGTGTACAATATTGAAGAAAAAGGTGTAGTGAAAAAAGTGTAGTGAAATTAATAGGAGAATGTGTTTGTGAGAGCTCTCTGTGCAGGTGAGAAGCAAACAGAAACAGTGAGGAAAGCTAAACAAATGAAACAGGAGTTTCAGCAACTCCATATCACATGCCTATAAGGCCTCCCTGGGTTTTGCCTGGTTCATTTGGTGTCTACATGTCTGTGTGCCTTGATGTACGTGCAATTTAATGTCTGTTCACCTGGCTTGCCTGCTGTGTTAGCCTAGTTAACCTGTCCAGTACCAGTGACAGCAGAGAGCCGTCAGTAGATAAATCACTCCCCAGTCCCTGCGATGACAGAGAGCCGTCAGTAATATACGATCCTTGTAATTGCCAGTATCAGGCAGTGCCTGGTACCACAACGTTTGAGCACTGCTCTAGAGTTGGCAACACTTCTCAGCTTATAGCCAAGCCTCTATAGGCTAGGAGAGGCAGTATTCCTCCATCTTTTGAAGTGGGAGGTTGTTATATCTTGCCATTTTGGCCTCATTTCTTGGGACTGAGGGGGACTTTTATGGTAGTACCCTATGATACAGTAGGGGTTAAACTTCCCCATAATAAGGGCATGCCAGATTAATGGGGCAACCCCTTTGAGAGTTGTTGTTGTTGTTGTTGTTGTTGTTCCCCAAGCTGCCTGGCCGAACAGCCCCAAGGCCCCAAGCAAGGCCAAGGCCATAACCGTGCGCCCGCACAGAACCCTCACTGCCGACCACAATAAAGCCTGGGTGACCGAAGCCACTCCATGGCGGGTAGCTGAGGAGGGTCCGGAAACGTCCAGGAAGCCAAAGCCCCACCCAGGGCCCTTTGCCCCTCAGTAATTATGAAGAGAAAGTTGAGGGGCAAAGGAAAAATGTGATGCTTTGGCTTCCAATCTAGGTAGACTGGGAGGTCAATCCACGGAAGTGACGCCGTCACTTGAGGTCTAGAAAATATAAAAGTAAAAGGAACAGTCAGAGTAAGCTATGGGTATGGCAGAGATCGCTCAGTTCTCACTCTGATAGACCAGCCCATCACCATTCACCTTTGAGAGTGAATCAATATTGCTAGAAACACTTCTCAATTATATAGAAAACATTGATACATAAGAGCAAGATAGAATGAAGTAAATATACTTTTATATTTAAATATACTTATATAATATGCAAGTGTAACTCCAAGCAATACAACAACAATATATATCATTAGGATTTTTTAGTTTTCATTTTATCTATATGTTAAATTGTAAAGATGTATTAAAACTGAACATGTTGACGAAATGCATACTGTAGGTTTTTACCCCTACTGTAACACAACCTTTTTTCAATTTGTGTACCCCCCAGTACCAGCCATTCTGGTCAAAATATTGCCTTCAAGCCATGTTAGTGGCTCCCGCTCGATAAGAGTACAGAAGAAGGCTCCAGTAATAGTGACGGGTGACATTCATCACTGGTACTAGTGTTAACTTGTATTTACTGACGGGTTAGGGTAAGCGCAGGAACAGCATAGGTAAAGGTATAATTATGACAGGTGTAATTATTCTCTTAGGGAGAGTTCCCAGCCTGCTTGACGTTGGCAGCTCTGAATCTCACAACAACAGAGGAGACATTGTTCCTGGACCTCCTCATAATGACGACAATTTCATGATGATCTGGCCTTCATGGCAACCTTTAGATATGTCTCTGTTATGTTTACTCTGTGGTTGATGGGATATAATTCTAAAAGAATCCACTACGTTTAAGCTCTTCGGGGGTCTAGTGGTTTAGGTGCTGGAGTGCTGCACTACTGGCATGGGTTCGAACCCTGGCTGGGGCATGACATACAATATTTATTTATTTAGGGCTCTACTTGTTTGTTCAGTGAGGCCTTCATTGTGCCCCAGATTACAAGTATCTTTCTCTAGTACTTAGTTGCTAGTGTTTGTGTGTGAAGTGTGTCACCGTGTGTGTGTGTGTGTATGGTATCTAGCTACGTGATCACGAGTCGGAGCGGGAGGTGGTTGATGGGATTTAATTCCAAATGAAGCCACTACTTTTAAGCTCCTCGGTGGTCTAGTGGTTTATTTGCTGGAGTGCTTCAATACTGGCATGGGTTCGAACCCTGGCTGGTGCATGACTTACAAATATTTATTTATTTAGGGCTCTACTTGTTTCAGTGAGGCCTTCATTGTGCCCCAGATTACAAGTATCCTTCTCTAGTACTTAGTTGCTAGTGTTTGTGTGTGAGGTGTGTGTGTGTGTATGGTCAACGAGATTGAACACCATGAGAGGTAACTTAGGAAAATGAGTGATCCCTGAGGCTTGGCAACTTTCGTACTTTTGTTGTTGTTGTTGTTGTTGTTGTTGTCGAGCTCACGCCGCGTCCATACGCTTGATGGCGTTAGTGTCGATCTGCATCGTTTGCATGTCATCAGCTTAGCTATATAATTCAGCAATGCATAACGTTTGACCTTGAAATGCACACATATAAGTTTGGATTCCCAATTAAGATAACTATCGTAATAATATTGATAAATTGTGTTGGGAGACGAATAAAATAATGTTGACAAATAAGAACCATTCATTACAGCTAGCAGACCGTGCAGACGCCACTCGGACTCACGGAGGTAGGGCTGATGTTGATATGTTAATATTTTCTTTATCTCTCCTGAAAGAGGGATTAATGCTGGTCCTTATGTATCACCGAAAACCAAGGCCCTTTCTTAGATTTATATAGGAGGAAAGAAAAGACCCAATAATTATATAGTTTCCCTATAGCAAGTGAAAGGTAGGCTTTGCTGAAGGCAGGCAATGTAAACATTAGGTTAATCGTGAAATAACCAGGGTGGCATATATCTCGATCAGTAATCTTTCTTATATCTCCCTGCTCTGTATTACTGTAACAATATCTATGTTTACCTAATACTTTATTTTTGTTATCCACAGATCGGTGTAACTTGTGGATTTGTGCCAGTGTTCAGCTGAGGAGTTCATATATCCATAAACTAATCTAAATAAACAGAACAAAATTATGTATTATGTATTATTATCCTTAACCATGTTATAATACATGAAACTACTTTTAACGATGTGTTAAACGCAATATAGGCCCATAGCATAGGCTATTAATTAATGCAGTCATTGGTCACTACAATACATACTTTGTCAGCCCTAAATTACGTTTTCGCAGTTAATTTTGAATATCCTGATAGCAAATACACATTTATATTTGATTTTAATGTGTTCATTCCTCTTAGTCATTTATGAATAGAAAATGTATCTGTAAATGCCATATTCAAATGCGTAAAATCAACCCAAGCAACGCTTGATAATCATATAACTGCGAAAATGTAGTTTCGACCATCATTACTATCATCATTATCACCATTACTATCATTACTATCATCATTATCACCATTACTATCATTGTCATCACCATTACTATCATTGTCATCACCATTACTATCACCGTTACCATCATTACTATAATCATTATCACCGTTACCATCATTACTATAATCGTTATCACCGTTACTATCATTACTATAATCGTTATCACCGTTACCATCATTACTATAATCGTTATCACCGTTACCATCATTACTATAATCGTTATCACCGTTACTATCATTACTATAATCGTTATCACCGTTACCATCATTACTATAATCATTATCACCGTTACCATCATTACTATAATCATTATCACCGTTACCATCATTACTATAATCGTTATCACCGTTACCATCATTACTATAATCGTTATCACCGTTACCATCATTACTATAATCGTTATCACCGTTACTATCATTACTATAATCGTTATCACCGTTACCATCATTACTATAATCATTATCACCGTTACCATCATTACTATAATCATTATCACCGTTACCATCATTACTATAATCGTTATCACCGTTACCATCATTACTATAATCGTTATCACCGTTACCATCATTACTATAATCGTTATCACCGTTACCATCATTACTATAATCGTTATCACCGTTACCATCATTACTATAATCGTTATCACCGTTACCATCATTACTATAATCGTTATCACCGTTACCATCATTACTATAATCGTTATCACCGTTACCATCATTACTATAATCGTTATCACCGTTACCATCATTACTATAATCGTTATCACCGTTACTATCATTACTATAATCGTTATCACCGTTACCATCATTACTATAATCGTTATCACCGTTACTATCATTGTCATCACCATTAATATCATCGTTATCACCATTACTATCATTGTCATCATGGTAGAGTAATAGACTTATAGGTTAATGAAACCAATAAGTTGGTAAATACTTTCATAACGAATAAACAATGATACGGTACTATCATTTGGTATGTTTATAACAGTGGCGATTCTGACATTAGTAAAGTGTGTATTGAGGATTGCTTAGCTTAAAGCAAACGATCAGTATTGAATACAGGAGCTGTGTGAAGTATGAAAACAAATCCCCTAGATTTTGTTCACAAATATTAGTACTGCGTCCATACACTAGATGGCGTTGGTTGCAGCCTCAAATCGATGCCAGACTCGCTATCTAGGGTATAATTTATTTTAATGGGAGGCATTGGAAGTTTCCTATCTCCCTTTAATATTCTCTGGTATGGTATCTAGCTACGTGATCACGATTCGGAGCGGGTGGTGGTGGATGGGATATAATTCCAAATGAAGCCACTACTTTTAAGCTCCTCGGTGGTCTAGTGGTTTATGTGCTGGAGTGCTGCACTACTAGCCTGGATTCGAATCCTGGCTTGGGCATGACATACAAATATTAATGTTTACAGAGTCTGTGGATAATGCTGAAATGAATATTCATAGCCTGCATAGCAGAAGGTATGGAATATTATGAATTATAAGGTATCCTTTCGTTTTCTCCTGTGATTGTGCCACCATCTCTCATGTGTGCAGAACACTATCATCAGCACTGTGACGTCGCTCTTTCCCATCTTTTCTTATATAATCCTTTGGGTGGAGCGAGGAATGAGCGACAGTAGTAGGGGGTGGAACACTAGCAGAGGGATCTACTGTGGTAGTGGCGGTAGGTGAGAGACCAACTACATTGTTGTTTAATTAAATATATATATATATTTGTTTTGTTTTAATGATGTACTGTCTAATGCCAACACTCGTGGTCACAACATAATATTGAATGCTTAAAAACAAGTATACAATAATCCCTCTTATTAATGTTACTGTAATTCATGCTTACCTACAAGACATATTTGCTTTATTTTACATAGTGCGTGTTTGTGTATGTACAATATGTAACTTTAAATTATACACATGCACTCAATACATATGATAAAGCGCATTACACATACGGATAGCTAGTTGCATCAGTGGTTATGCAATTTAATCACACAACACACACACACACAGTAGGGAGAGGGAGAGAGGAACCTGTGGATATAGCATTAGTAATATAATCCCTATATTGTTGATGGTTGAGAACAGCAGGTGTACAAAATTAATACAGGTATTATATAAGCCAGGGAGGTCACCCCCTGAGAATAAGCACAATTTTGTTTTCAGGAACATTACAAGAACTACAATATATTATGTATAGTTAATCAGTACACACTAACAGAAAATAAGTGTTCCAAAGCATGAAAGAAAGGAGGCAGAAAGGATGAATATCTGGGGGCTAAACGAACTGCAAAACATTAGATATACAAGGCAAACAAAATTATACAGGACCTGGCCATAGACCAAGTGAGTAACACAGAAAATCCCAATGGTATCTTCAATTTATCTAGGCGAGTTAAGGAAGACAGTAGGGATATTGTAGGAGAACAGTGTGTCAAGAATGATAATGTGACAATATATGCCGACAAAGAAATTAGAGATGCTTGGACGGTACACTACGGAAGATTACTCAACGTGGAATTTGAGTGTAATCGAGATCTGAGTAGTAACGAAAAGCCAATACTCTCACCCCCCCCCCCCTTCGATAGCGCCAGCTGTTGTAAGCATTGCAATCAATAAAATGAAGGACGGAGAAGCTGCAGGATTCTCTGGCATTGTAGCTGAGATATTTAAAGCCTTAGGTGATATAGGAGTGAGTTTGGTCGCAAAGCTAATAACACCATCATTAGAGAGGAAGTAATCCCTGGTGAATGACACAAAATTGTAATAGTAAGCATATATAAGGGCAAAGGGGACGCATTGGATAGGGGAAATTATAGGGGCTTGAAAATGCTTGACCAAGTCATGAGGGTCTGTGAGAGAGTCTTTGAAGGTATGCTAAGGAAAAGCATTTCTTTCGACTATATGCAGTTCAGTTTCATGCCAGGACGTTGCAAAATCGACGCTATCTTCATAGTCAGGCAGTTGTAAGAAAGATATCTACTTAACACTCATATGTCGAGTGAGAGAATCATGGCCACCCCTGCAGTACCCGACATATGTAGCAAGGGATATTGAGCACATTATCGGCTCTGAGAGAGAGTCCACGTGTTGGGAGGACAATAGGCAGGCTCTGATTGCTCGGCACAGACCCAGTGCCGCGACTGACATTACCTCCACACCATTCCACACCCACGGCCTCGCGAAACCAGGAAAAAACTCGGGAAATTACCGTATTTTAGGGTTTTTCCCCTCGTGTTGCGCGATCGCTACAGGATAACCTGTGGTCGTACAAGGATAATTCAGGTGTCATTGGAAAGCTCTATTATCGCCCTTTCACGGATACATAATTGTATTACGCTTTGGCTCTTGTTTATGCATGAAAAAGAGCATGGAATGAAGCTCGTTTAGGGTAAATATGCCCGCCTGCCAGGTAGAAGTTACAAACATCCCCGTTGGACAAGTGTTAAAGATAGGGATCTGTATCTTTTGTTTGTAGACCTGGAGAAGGCCTTTGATAGGGTGCCCAGAGAAGTTGTGCAGTGGGCTATGAGAAAACTTGGCGTAGAGGAGTGGCTGTTGCGTGTGATAATGAAGACGTATGAGGACTCGCGAACGGGAATGAGGGTGAAAGGTGAACTGAGTCAGGAGTTTACAGTTTGCATCAGAGTTCACTAGGGCTCTGTGTTGAGCCCTCTCCTCTTTGTTATGGTTCTGGAGGCACTATCTGGTGATTTCAGAGTTGGACTGCCCTGGGAACTGTACCAAGTACTTATCGCAGATAGTGAGCGGGATGCTGAGGCCAAGTTCAGATGATGGAAAGAGGGCATGGCAAGAAAAGGGTTAAGAGTTAATATAAATAAAACAAAGGTTTTACACAGTCGATTAGGACTTGGAAAGGTAGAAAAAGTGAGGCATACCTACGCGCAGTATGTAGAAAAGGGGTGGGCGCGAACTCAATACAGTGTAGCGTCTGCCGCAGTTGGGTACATCACGGCAAGAAGCGCTGCACTAGAATAATGGGACCTTTACCAAGGAAGAAGTCCGAAATGGAGAAATTTGTATGCATAGTATGCAAAGGTGAGCTTGTATTCAATGACCGGCTCGAGAATGTTAACTTTGGCAATGAGGTACTGGAGATGGTGGACAAGATTTGCTACTTGGGAGATACTATCTCTGCCGGTGGTTGGGCCGAGGCCACCACTATCGCCAGAATAAGATGCAGCTGGGGAAAGTTTAGAGAACTTTTGCCACTACTCACCATGAGAAAACTCCCTGTCCCCTTGAAGGGAAAGATGTACGCTTCATGCATTAGAAGCGCAATGACATATGCTTCAGGAATGTGGCCTTTCAAAGCAGATGGTACCAACAGAATGGAACGCAAGAAGATGTTAATGGTGAGATGGATGTATGGTGCCAAACTGCAAGATAGGATATCATGTGTAGAGCTAAGGAGAAGGTTAGGCATCAAGAGTATCAGTGATGAGATGTGTACTAGCAGGCTTGGATGGTTTGGACATGTGGGGAGGATAGATGAACAAAGCTGGGTGAAAAGATGCAAGTCCATGAATGTGGATGGAGCTGCACCAAGGGTTGGACCAAAAAAGACGTGGGATCGGATTTTGTAGTCTGATCTTTAAATCAAAGAACCTGACAAGTGAGGCAGCTCTTAACAGGGCTGCCTGGAGCGCTGCCATTATGATGTGACACCGGAACCGCACTTTGTGTGGAGCACTTGGTCTTTAAATTTGTGTATGTATGTATAACGAGCAGATAAATCTATTTACGGTATACTGAGTATACATTGTGTTTCCTCACTTGTATGCAAATATAGTGTATTACCATAAAACATTTGCTATGAAGACCCTCTTATGGCATATTAACCATTAGTTATAATCTATCTAGGCCTACCTCCAAATGTTTATATAAGGTTGGGTACTTGGTCGTGCTTCTGTCGTAGGAGTCGACCCTGTCGGATGACACAGGTATGTATCGTGCGACACACTTGCGCAGCACATATGCTGCTCGTCTGGCAAACGACTAACATCCTATCAACATCCAACTTAGCGTACTGTGAACGTGTTGCGCGGACGTGTGTGTCGTACTGACATCTTAATAGGGTCACGAGTTAACGTGTGGCAGATGTAAATGTGTCGTGAGTGACGTGTGACTGACGTGTGAGTGACGTGCGGCTGTCCTTGTCTGGCGAGCCTCGTGTCAAACGTGTCGATTCGGCAAAAAGTTGTTAAATCGGCTAACATCGGCCGTTGTCGTGTCTTGACATACTGTATGGGACGCGGCCTTAGGTGCCCTATTAATTACTATTTCCATTCACATATTCATAGCCTCCGATAGCACAGTTGGAAAGATTGGACATGCTAAGATTGGTATGCATGATTCGAAACTGCATAATAAATCGTAGGGTTGTGCAACATTCTTTAACTGTCTTCGTGGTGCAATGCATAAGTGAGTTGATTTTCGGTGTGATCATCCTGGGTTCCAATCCCCGGACTGCCACATCTATCTATCTATCTATTGCCGGACGCCTTACTCCCCTTACGAGGGTGGCCATACACAGAATTCCCCCAAGCGGACCTATTCCCTGTGAGAGGGACAACCCGTGCCAGTTTAGTGAAGGACTTACAGGATTGACCACTCAATTTAGGATCCGTCCGACTCCGAGGCCCTCTGTGCATCTTGTTAGCACTATTTTTCTACAGTGGTGTTCGGCTAATCCATCCACTAACCTGCCTTACCCTTAGGTAAGCAGTACGAATTTGTATCAGGTTTACTCCCCTAGACAGGTTGCCAACCAAGGCTGACGAGTCCCATCCACCCGGATTTGTATAAGGTTGTCTCCCCTAGATGAGTTGCCGACGAAGGCTAACGAGTCCCATCCACCCGGAAATGTGCCACATGTGTTTGTTAATTTCATTACTCGAGTTTAGGAGTACAGTTGGTTAGTGGAGAGAACACAATAACTAAAGAAGGGTGACCGCTCTCAACCCTCCAAATATCGTCCAATTGCTCTCCCTTCTTGCATCTCTAAATATTTTTAAACTATTCTTAATTCAAAAATTTCTTAAGCATTTATCTTTGCATAATCGACTTTCAGATCACCAGTATGGTTTCCTTAAGGGATGCCCTACTGGTGATCTCCTTGCATATCTTACTAAGTATTTGTCATTCTCCCTTCGGTAATTCGGTGAGACTTTTTCTATTGCGCTAGACATATCGATAGCCTTCGATAGAGTTTAGCACAAATCTCTAATTTCCAAACTACCCTCCTTCGGTGTCTATCCCTCTATCTGTGCCTTTGTCTCTAATTACATTTCTGACCATTCCATTGCTGCAGTTGTGGACAGCCATCGCTCGTTTCCTCAACCTATCAACTCCGGTGTTCCTCAGGGTTCTGTCCTGTCTCCAGTTATCTTTCTAATATTCATTAATGATCTTTTAGACTGTCCCTCTAGTCCCATCCACTCATGTGCTGATGACTCTACCTTACTCTATTCAATTACTTTTTCACAGCACCCCAGTTGCAAGAGCCACGTGACAACGCCTATCTTCTGATCTATCAATTATATCTGAGTGGGGCAGAGAAAATCTTGTTCCTTTCAATGTCTACAAGACCCAATATCTTATCTACCCGGCATACCCTTCCACATCTTCTCTCAATATGCTTGGTGTATCATTTTCAATCGACTTTTCTTGGAAAATTCATATTACCACTCTTAAAACTGCTTCTCAGAAGTGCCTCCATGGGTTCCTCACCTCCACATAGCTTCTTGCTCTGTATAGGGGCACAGTGCGCTCATGTATTGACTATTGTGTGCACGTGTGGAGAGGATCCACTCATACCGCATTTCTTGAATGAGTAGAGTCAAAAGCATTTCACCTTATGAACTCGCTCCCTCCATACAATCTCTTTCTACACACTGTAATGTTGCATTTCTTTCACTCTTCTATCGCTATTACAACAATCAGTGTTCTACAGAGCTTTCGCAGTGCATACCCCCTACCTTGCAGCGAATGCGAGGCACCCGCCTTTCAATACAATCCAATTCCTATTTTGCCCAGCTCTCCAACCAAAGACTTTCAAAATTTTCGTAGTCTTGCCTGTACTCAATTCGTGCACACTGGAACTCTCTTCCTCAATTAATCTTTTCTTCTTCCTATAACTTAGACTGCTTTAAACTTCGTGCGTCCAGGAATTTTGACCGCAATGTCCCTTGAATTTGGCTCTCTGTTATCTTGTTGCTTTTGGGGAGACACTCGTTACAGTCAGCCTCCCTTTTGTCTCCTTTGTACACATAGGATAAATAATGATGATGTTATAATGAGTTGATATATATATATATATATATATATATATATATATATATATATATACTGTATATATATTCAAGATCTATATATTAAGTATATATTAATTTAACTAAGCTAAAATAGATTACCTGTGATTGACTTTAGCTTATATGTTTGCAATGAAATTATTTTGCAGAATATTTCAAAATATGTGTCTAGCAGTCTGTTGTACTGTACTTTATACATATATATATATATAATTTATTTGATTGTATTTCAATTTAAATAGACATTTGTAAAAACAGTATTATTTTTTTTTTTAAGAGAGCAAATGATAGAATTAGCATAATTGGAATAATAGAGAGCAACTAGGAGCAAACTGAATCGGTCTGCTAACTTTGCATATTGCTACACACACACACACACACTCTCTTGCTCTCTCTCTCCTACTACTACTACACCTTGGAATAGCTCGTAAATGCAAATGATCCGCTTCATGTGAGTCGAAGTGTTACAAGGAGGAGACATTTGCTTGCTACTTTAGCCAAGTACTACTTCGTATTTGTCCAAAATCTTCTTTAGGTAGCTTCACCACCGTTTTCATTTATCTAGGCACCTTGCTTTACAGAAAGTTTTGAGCAGTCAGATAAAATAATTGAGTTGTCTGGGTGACCATTTTTATGTAATGCGGAGCTTCAAAATAACTTTAAATTAGTATCCATGACATGTCGGTTTTGTCAATATTAACCCCTGTCCAACGGGGATGTTTGTAACTTATACTACATGGCAGGCAGGCATATTTACCCTAAACGAGCTTCATTCCATGCTCTTTTTCATGCATAAACAAGAACCAGAGCGTAATACAATTATGTATCCGTGAAAGGGCGATAATAGAACTTTCCAATAACACCTGAATCATCCTTGTACGACCACGGGTTATCCTGTAGCGATCGCGCAACACAAGGGGAAAAACCCTAAAATACGGAAATTTCCTGAGTTTTTTCCTGGTCTCGCGAGGCCGTGGTTGTGGAGTGTTGTGGAGGTACTGTCAGTCGCGGCACTGGGTCCGTGCCGAGCGGTCAGAGCCTGCCTATCATCCTCCCAACGCGTGGACTCTCTCTCAGGGCCGTAATGTGCTCAACATCCCTTGCTACATATGTCGGGCACCGCAGGGGTTGCCATGATTCTCTCACTCGACATATGTCGGGTCCCGCGGCTTGAATGTTAAGCTTAAGTTGATCATTAGTATGTAGTTATTTAATGTTTGTGTTTGGTGGGAGAAATATAAACATATTTGTTAATTGACTTTTAATAAGTCAAATATGCCATAGAAACATAATATTATATATATATATATATATATATATATATATATATATATATAATGCAGTCCTGCATTAGAAACCACTGAGGATCCACCAAGTGGAGAAATGCATTTGGCAAAATTGTAAATAGTGGCCGCATTTTTTTAATAATTATGACCTCAGATTGGAGTTCTCATTAACCCGTTGAGACCCAGCGTCGCACGTGTTGCGTCGGCAGTCTTTGATCACCAACTCCCAGCGACGCATCACGTGCGTCCGACATATAAAAAACACTTACGTGGCTCGTAAGGTAGGAAATGGCGGGAGAATAGGAGGGGGAGGTACCGTAGTGTGTGTGGGAGCCGGGCCAGTAGGTGTGAGCGGGCCGAGACAGCCGCGCGGCTGGTGGTGGTGGGCTTAGTGGGGATAGTTTACACCCCTAGTTCACCGCCACTTTGAACCTTCATTATTCCGGTCGTATGGGAGCTAGAGGCTTGAGATTTATGTGAGATACTCCTTAGGATGTATGCCGTACAATGCCATACTCAGTTTTTACCCTAGTGCTCCCGGGCGGGTGGTCATGCGGGGGAGACGAACTATTGAAACCCCCCCCCCCGCCCCCCAAATGACCGAAATGAGTTTTTTTTATTTGTGTGTTCATTTCTCACCATTCTCTTCCATTTTGGCTCAACAAATTTTTTTTGAGGCTCCCCCCCCCCCCCCCAACACCCCACCGGCCCCTCCCCCCCAAAAAAAATGTCAGAGGTGATTTTTTTTTTTTTTTTTTTTCATTTCTCATCCTGTCTTCCATTTTAGCAAACAAAAAAAATAAGTTAAAATGGCTTGGGACTGGGGTGAACAAAATATTATAACTAGCCGGGGCTCAACGGGTTAAGGGACTTCATTCTAAAAGCACATTTTATAGTTTTCTTTTTATTCCTCTGTTTTTAAGCACTGAAATCTTCGCAAGAAGTTTGTCTTTTAATTTATGTTCCTGGCAGAAATTTTTAAGTTATTTTGTATTCCTATATTTTTATTGTAAGCACTGAAATCTTCGCAAGAAGTTTCAATCTTTGTATTAATTTTCCTGGCTCCTGCTTGCAGACACCAACCATTTGGAGGGTCTGTATTTTAATAAGCACGTAAACTTAGTATATTTCAAACATTCTAACAGTATTTTATGATAAAGTTTTATTTTTCTTTGCTACTAATATTGTTAGTTATATATATATATATATATATATATATATATAATTTCACCCTTATCCACTTCCTAATCCTTTCTTGTCCTTTACTTTAACATTATTCAGGTTACAGTATGCCGCTTGCTATAGCGTGTGCTATAGTATTTTCGAACATTTATTTTTCAACTACAGTATTTTGTTTTAATATTTATACATTGTTACGTTTTTTTTGTTTTCTGAACTTACCAAGTTATATATGCAGCATTATATTGTTTTATTGTCTTCTTAGCGCAATGGATAAATGCACTGAATTTCGGTGTGAGCATCCTAGGTTCGAATCCCTGGACTGCCACATGTATTGTTGATTTCATTAATTGAGTTTAGGAGTAAAGTCGGTTGGTGGAGGTAACATAATAATTATTACAATCCACGGAATCCAAATACACCATAGGCATATATCTTAAACAGAGTCACGACTCATTAGTTCCCTAATGTTCACTGACTAGTGTTAGCTGGGGAGAAGGTTTACTGTGTCAGCACGTGCGTATTTTACATCCATTCATATAGACACTATTATAATTAATTAAACCGAGTAACATCTCACTGTTTTGATTCATTGGTCTTACTCTCCCATAGTATATTTGATCGTGAAGTACATATAGTATAGTGGGATTTCCTAAATAAAGGCCCTCTATAAGAATCAAGGAGCATTTTTGGGTAAAAGTTGGGAACCAGACTTTTTAGCATAATTCAGGCATGCCGAATTCGATAAACCCGGTTCCCAAGCGAAATTTTGAGTTTTGACCGTCTAATTTGCATAAACAAAATGGCCGCCAAATTGGAAATTTTTGACACTTCTTGAACCATTTTCTCCAATATCTCTCTAACTAGGCAAGCAAATATCACAAGTGAAGCATCTATACCTATGTTTTGAGGGTCAGGGAATGTCACTGAGGCATTTTTAACACCTTACGAGCGGCCTATGCGGTTTATTTATGTGTACCGCACAGCGGGGTGTTTTTAGCCAAAATAGGGCTGTTTACGTGATCATTTTCATGCCTAAATAAGACCCAGAACGTAAAACAAGTACCTATCCCTGAAAGGGCATAAACAGAGCTTTCGAATGACACCATAACGATCCTTGTATGATGGATAGTTTTCTTGCAATAACCGTGCAACGCGAGTGCAAAAAGCAGGTAATTCGGTACTTTCAGTACATAATTGAGTATGTAGCGAGTGAGAGAGGGAGGAGGGAGCTGAGATTTGTGTCAGTAGGTTCGCCGCGGTGGTCTGGAGCAGTCATACGCTCGCTAGTCTCCTGCCACCACTTGTCTCTCTCTCTCAGCCACATTACGTGCTGAAATTGCCACTCGAGTTATGTCGAGCGCCGCCACATAGTCCAGCTTTATTTAACTCGACTTATGTTGCTCGCCGCTAAATAAGGGTTAAAGGAATCAGTAATAAGCCTAGACTTTAATATACATATTAGCGGCTGTTATTAGAGAAAAATCAATGGTTCCCAACTTTACCCCAAGATACTCCTTGATGCTTATGCAGGCAAAACAGGGCAATATCTGTCACTCACCTGAACTATTTATTGGAGTAGACCATATTCATGCAATACATGGAGTTTGATCACTCTGTTGCTGACATGCACACATTGCTGTGCATCGTAACCCGGATTTGCGGCATTTGCACCGACGCGTCCTGCATTGTTTCTGGCAGGCACATGAAATAATTTCCAGGCAACTTTGTGGGATCGGACTCAATGACATCAGAATGGGTTGTAGTCCTGAATCGCCATGTTTCCATCCCATGTCTGTGGGTGCAGGAAGCTCAGGTACAGCACAGTGAGCATTTCTCCAAATCATTGCTTGATAGTGTACTCGCATCAAATGGAAGCGGAGAGCATCACGTGTTGGTGGCATTGCTTCTGGTTTGGCAGTCTTTGAGAACAGTATATGCCTTGCTGCATCAACAGAGTCTGTTTTGTGCACATCATATATTCTGCAGACAAACGTTTCTGAAGATCGAATGGTCTCCTCTGTGAGTTCACCGATTCCCAAGTTTATGAGCAATTGATGGTGCTGTTTGAAGACTTTCCATGATGACCTTTTGGTGTGATTTGCGATGTAGGAAGTGGTGTCGCACCCGGTTAATGCATGAAATGGTAAAAGAGTTGTTGTTGAATCTCTTGGTAGGTTGTTGAAAACTGCATCAATGGGTATATATCGCCTTTTCTTGGTGGTACCAGACATCATCCAGAGGTGTTCACATTGTACACGTGGGAAGTGGGAAACCAAAAGCACGAGAACATCAGTGTCCCTTGATGACACAACAACTGTATTGAACTGGCTGTGCACAGCATGTAACACCAACCTAGTGTCAGCTTCTTCATGTGTGGCTCTCAGTTGAGTCAAATCAGTGATTGTCTTTGATGACCTAACCTCAATTTCTTCTCTGAATCCCCCGGCAACTACAATCTCCTTATCATCAGGTGCCTGAGAACACAGTTCCTCAGACAGGAAATTTGCAAGATCAGCTTTATTAGCAGGGAGCGACACAAAGTTAGTAAATTTTTTTGGTGATAGTTATAACCTGCCTTTAATACTGCTCTTACGTATGTGTCGTCCAAATCCCCAAAGGTCATTGCATTGTCAGGCTTTCCCAGAGCAACCACCAGTGCTTGTCCATCAATGATTAGGCAGGATGATGAGTCGTGAAGTTCAATAGCTTCAGGGCAGATTATGTCTTCCGTTAACTTATCTGCCAGTATGGACTTATTTCCAGTGCGGAGTGTACCATTCATTTCAGCGAGTGATACAGGAACTGGCAGAAGCTCGTGCTTTAGGACAGCTGGCAAGTCAACTGGACGACCTGCCTCATAGGCAGTAAGAAGGCGTTGAAGCATGTTTCTATATGCCTTCAGGATAGTTCTCTTGTCTTTCTCTTTATTGTCTTTGACCACTTCATACAGAGATGCAAACGTTTTGGCATTACTCCTGTGTAGGGGTGCATGGATTCTGACATCTGGCTTGTCACCTTGCTCAGGTACAATCATCCTCTCCTCAACGAATGTATTCACTTTTTCTTGTCCGAGTTCTTTGGCACAAAGTCATGAGTTTTGGATTGCCTCTGTTGCTAGGTCTTTTGTGGCCAGATTCTGCAATGACGCTGGTGAAACCGATGCAAAAACCTTGAATCCCTGGAAGGCCGAGAGCAATGCCATCTCGTCATCGTTGTCCCGCTTTTGCCGTGATTTGGTAGCTTCATTGTGAACACGTGCACTACCAGGACAGTTGTTGTACATTGCATGCGTTTCAGCTGCAATGTGAGACCTCATATTATACGAAAGGGTCCATCTACAAAGCGCTGATGTTGTCTTTGTGATGCCAATGATTCCACCTGCTTTCTTTCCTGTACCATTTATCCACTCCATGGCTTGGTCTGGATCTACTTGGTTCAACTTTTGAACAGAACGTTTTACAACAAAGTTGCCCCTTTGAAACTCTGATAACACGGATTCTGGTAGTTGGTTCATCTCGGCTATATACACTGTACCCCATCTTGCATAGTTCAGGTGGTCATACCGCATGAAGTATGGCAACATCAGACTGAAGGAGTGGAGATGAAGGTCCCAGATTCCATCACGCTGAGCTCGAGTGAACTGCAACAGTATTGAGACCATGTCCATATAGTTCCACCAGAAGACAAAGTTCACATCATCAGATTTACTTGCTATGAAACCTTTCAGAAGATTGTGAAACCGTTCCTGCTTCAGACATCTTATCAGCTCTGGAATTCTTTCGGGATTGTCATCAGCAGCTATCGCAGAAACTTCATCATGGTATTCCTTGTCTGACTCTGCAGCAAACAGGAGAAATGTTGGCAACAAAATCCGCCAAAGAGCTTTCAAAGTAAGTTTGTGAGCTCTCATAGCCTTATTGTACGCTTTTCCTGACAGGACAAGCTGCACAGCACCCTCCCCAAGCAGTCCACTCTCTAGCCACACTTCAGCTAAACCAGATCCAGCCATGTGATCTCCTATAGCCTTCAGGAAGTTCATCGCGGTATGAAGTCCACCAAGGCGAGGGATTAATTTATCCCGATATTCTTCCACAGACCACTTCAGTTCCATGAGTTTGCAGTATAAGGCTTGGTCCACTGTAAGGACTGTATGCTCCTGTCCGAAATGTGAAGATATCGCCATGCACCTCTTCACAACTGTATTTAGCGTATCTAACTCGTGAGCAGGAGCAAGAATTATGGGCAAATACCCTACTGCTATCTGCTCTGGTTCCTCTGTTGAGACTGACTGATTGAATACTGTCCAAGAAGGTTTTGTGGCAGAATCTTGACGTCGCAGGAAAAAAGTCATGTCCGTTGCTTGTGCTTGTTTTACACAATCACTGTCTCCTTCAGGTTTCATGAACCATACCTTGTCAACAGGGGCTGTGAATACTGGCTCACTTGTGGCAGGATTTATATTGACAGGATACAGGTTCTCTAGGACATCTGGCACGATCAGCGTATGTCTAGTAGATGGCTCTAACATCCGAAGTTCAGCAGAATCCAAGACATTCTCAAGACGGTCAATCACATCGATATTCTTAGTGTCTCTAAGCTTTCTTCTGGTACTGGCAGCATTCCTGACTTTTGCGAGTCCATGGTCACTTGCATTACTAGGAATAACACTGGCTGTGTGAGTTTGGCAGAAGATGCACAAGCTGTAATCTACAGGTGAAGGCCTCTTCAAAGTAACTACTGGATCCATTGTAGTCTGCAAATAAAAGAAACAATTAGTATTAGTATTAGCATTAGATATTGGATAAATTGATTTTTCTATAATTGCAGCCACTAATTTGCACATTTACGTGAAGGCTTATCACTAATCACTTTAAAGATGCCTTAATCACATTCTCTGACCCTCAAAACATAAGTATAGACACTTTATTTGTCATTTTTGCTTGCCTAGTTAGAGAGATATTGGAGAAAATGGTTCATGAAGTGTCAAAAATTTCCAATTTGGCGGCCATTTTGTTTATGCAAATTAGGTCAAAAACTCAAAATTTCGCTTGGGAACCGGGTTTATCGAATTCAGCATACCTGAAATATGCTAAAAAGTCTGGTTCCCAACTTTTACCTAAAAATGCTCCTAACATTCACATTTTTCAGAAACCCCACTACTCTATTAGATGATAAGAAAACAAATAAACTCCTCACATTCAGCGGTCAAACATTTGTCATGCAAATGGATGTAAAACAATTGTGTTATTTGTTTCATCATGCTTGCATTTACGAGACCACACGCATCTAAATGTTTGGCGTTGCTATATGAAGCTTTTAGAAGCCAAAGTACAACCAAAATTATGATCGTCATTGTACAAATGTGATAGGGGGTTGACATAAATGTCCATTGTTTTTTACTTACTTACGTGATCTAAATTCGAACGTAACTAATACAGTTTGACGTTAATAGGAAACTAAAGAATGTACAGTTACAATTTTAAGAAATAAGTGTACTTCCTAATATTTTTTACGAATCTTGTCAAATAAAATGGTATCAATAATTGATAATGTATAAATTATATACTGTATATTCATTATACAATCTTCGTGGTAGCAATAATCCAAATATAATTCGGATGCTTAAATACAAGACAACCAAAAGCAACTCAGCGTAATGGCTACTGTCTAGTCTAGTTTAAGAACAGTACATTCACTGTTACTTATTTGTTCATTATAAGATACGAACATTGGTCATCGTATTGACGACGATCTTTTGTGTGTGTGTGTGTGTGTGTGTGTGTGTGTGTGTGTGTGGTCTTGTAAGCTACATACAATATATACGGTTATTTCGTGGCTTAGGCTAACAAAACAATATACATATTTAATTGTATCCAAATAATCCATTATAATACTACATATTGAAAGCTTTAATACATGTATATAATAATAATGAAAACAAACCGACAGAGAAGTACAACATTATGTGGCAACAAAGAAAGCATGAACAACAATGACGCACTTAGATGATCATTATAAACCTTGACACCTTATGAACTGCCAGAGTTAAATTGAAAGTTGAGTTTGAAGTGTTAAATTGGATACACTTTCGGATATTAGGAAAAGTAGATTGGAACATTATTCTTTAAAAGAGAAAGAGAGAGCATCAGAATCACAGTCAGGCACTCTAGATATAAATAGGTTTCTATCCCTGTAAGTCATTCTTATTCCTGATACCCTCAAACGATATGTGTCTTGTTTTAAATGTTGCCGTTATTCTTCTTTGATTGTGTCCATTGGAATTGTTCAATATTATAATCCTTTCAACACATATTGTAAATAATTCTTGTTCTAGGAATGAATGGAAATATGTAATGCAAGCTTTTGTCTGTATTTCAAGACATCGTCAGGAATATAGATGAGAGGTTGCAGTTCTATATTTCATCGTCAGGAATATAGATGAGAGGTTGCAGTTCTATATTTCATCGTCAGGAATATAGATGAGAGGTTGCAGTTCTATATTTCATCGTCAGGAATATAGATGAGAGGTTGCAGTTCTATATTTCATCGTCAGGAATATAGATGAGAGGTTGCAGTTCTATATTTCATCGTCAGGAATATAGATGAGAGGTTGCAGTTCTATATTTCATCGTCAGGAATATAGATGAGAGGTTGCAGTTCTATATTTCATCGTCAGGAATATAGATGAGAGGTTGCAGTTCTATATTTCATCGTCAGGAATATAGATGAGAGGTTGCAGTTCTATATTTCATCGTCAGGAATATAGATGAGAGGTTGCAGTTCTATATTTCATCGTCAGGAATATAGATGAGAGGTTGCAGTTCTATATTTCATCGTCAGGAATATAGATGAGAGGTTGCAGTTCTATATTTCATCTTCCAAGTGAATGCATAAAATATATATACCCTTTCGCTGCAGCCGGCCAACATATATACTGTATATGACCTGTGTAAACAAAAAGGCCTACACTGCGCCCGACGTGCATATACATTTTTGTAGTACCGGTTGAGGTTGTTAGTCTTAGAAATCAGAAACTTGGGTATTAAAGTGAATATGTTATGACAAGATACATAAGTGGAAAAAGTACAATAAGAATAATTAGATAAATGGGTATTAAGTAATTATGTTGTGAGAAAATACACAACATAAGTGGGAAAGTACAATAAGAATAATGTGGAATAAATACAATATATATTGCCTAAAAGGTACGTAATCGGAAAAGGAAAGAAAGATAAAAAACAAATGAATTCAAGTGGGGCACGGAAACTAGTGCGTATATGGAGCGTCGATATTGTGACGTCATGAGCAGGGCGATGAGTAACTGAGTCATGGCGTCGGAAGACAGTTGACCGTGAGTAATGATAGCGGATGGAAGTGCTGACAGTGGAGTCAAGTCCTAAGAAATGAGTCCGCACTCCAAGCTTATTTGTGCACTAGGAATATAATCTGCTCACCCCGCCCTGGATAATGAATCCAAGTATTATCCGCCAACTCTGCCTGCAATACTCAGCATATGGAACTCTGCCGGTGCTACAGCGAGGTAAGGCGAATTCAAAGTGAGTTCAACAGAGGTGATTACACCAACCAGCCCCATTTCTTTTCAGATGCTTCGAGGAGGGGCTAAGCTTCCACACATTCTTAAATCAATGTTTAGTGCATTCTTAAATCAGTGTTTAGTGCATTGGTTGAGGGAGGGTATGTGTTCAATGAAGAGATGTTTTAGAAGCTGAAAATCAACAAAAACAGGGCCATTTCCCCAAGTACTTGTCACAACTATTTACCAGGTACGGATATGAGGTTTATTGCATCTTCATTTCAACAATTTATACTGTCTTGCTAAGACAAAACATGATCAAATAGCTGTAAATATCATCCAGTTATTGCGAGTGGAAGTGAAAGAGAAAATAGTATATTTTTGTTTGCGAGTGTAAAGTGAGGGGTCGGCTGGTCAGCGATGTCATAAGCAAATTATTGATCAGTTTTCCTGAGTGGTGTGAGGAGGTAGTGAGGGGATGGTTACTGTTATAGGGAGAGATCTACCGATTTTTTTTATTGGAGCTCGTTCCAATGTATTCAGGGCTACGGATATGGCACTAGGGCGACACATATTGAGCAAAATTACTGGGAAAAAAGCCGGGTAAGCCCGATATAAGCCGCCGCGCAAAAAGGTAAATTACATATGTTAATAATTTTATTTCTCCAAGTTGTCCTTACTTTTATTTCCATAAGTATTGGACAGTCTAAATTTAAGTGTAATCTTAAGTAATAAGTAATAAGTTTGTAGGAATAAGAATCATAATAATATGATTTAGTATAAATGGGATGAATATTGAATTATGTTCTGTATTATATATTAAGTAGTAATATATCATTCCTATAAACCTGGGTAATAAATTCTGGGTAGGGTAAATGCATAGACTACATATAACCTAGACACGAAAGCGTGACGTATCACGGTTAGTTTGCCGCGCGTCCTAGGGTTTGGTGGCAGCACTATTGTACTGTACAACAACCAAAGCACATCAGTGGCTTGTCCTTATTATAGATAGTTTGTGCGCCGCGCACACCTGCCAGCTAGTTTGCTGCAGTGTATCCAAAGTTAAGGGAATATCCTCAAAACGAGGGAGCAATAGATTAAAGAGGGAACGTATTTAAGAGTTAATTAATGTTGGTAAAAACACTTGTAAAATATTTGGGTATAAATTAGATATATATATAAGCATGATGAAAACATTAAGTATACATATACACTATAAAACATAGGCTACGCATATATGATGCAAGCTGTATACCTTCAAGCAACACAACAAGAATTAAATTGTCATTTTGCATATATATTAGTATGTTACATGTTATGTAGATGTTAATTTGTCAAGTAGCACTAAAAATGGACATTTATACTTATGACATCTAGGGATATTTTGTCCCACCATTGACGTTGGCAACTCCCGAATCTCACATCAACAATGGCGGGTGTTGGAGGAGTTTTGCTTGTGTACCTCCTCATAATGGCGACAATTACACGATGACTGGCCTTTACAGTAGCCTCTACTTCTGTCTATTTAACTATGTCATGTCTGCAGAGTCTCTGGATAATGTTCAATTGATTATTAATAGCGTTATTAGTACAAGGTAGGGATTATTATGAATTAATGAGGACCAAGGACAAGGATAGTCAATATAATGTCTTTGTGGGGACCCTCCCCTCCCATTGTCCTTTGCGATCGTGCTGCCATCTCTCAAACGCGCGGATCCCTATATACAGATTTGTGGTGTCTTCTTTCGTGTCTAGGTTATATGTAGTCTATGGGTAAATGTCTCCCGACCTGTTTGCGCACGCGCGCGTAGAAGCAAGGGTCCCACAAATTTTGTCTGGGACCTCACTTGCTCTCCAACTACCGACCGTACCAGACGTACCTCAACTGGTTCTCTCAACTCACCTCATTCCATTCCATTAATATGTTAGTACTAACCTTAACGTAGCTTTCACCGATCATCTCTTATTATCCTCAGTATAATTTAAGTTTTGAGGCCCCCTTCTGTCCTTAGCTATCCACAAATGTCCTCCTGATCACCACTTGTCATCACACAACTCCGCCACTAACTAGTTGCATTGTTCCACTCCTCAATAACCCTGCCCGTCGCATACGATCCCGCAACAAGGTAAATACACTATTATGTGGTTTAAATACACTATTATGTGGTTTGGTATAACTCTACAGTCTACTTACTTCAAGAATAATCACACAAGTATTGTAAATACAATGTGTGTGCAGATTTAATTTATTTGTATTTTAATTTTATTCTGAAAACATATCTTGAGGTAAAATATGTTATCAATTATATTCCACTGCCTTGAATTTAGTTTTTGTGCAATGGGTAGCATGTTTAGCTAACATTCTAATGTTCTGTTTTCATCTCGGACAGGGATGTACTTAGTTGATACATGAAGTTTAATTCATCTGGCGAGTTATATTGTGGTAACCTGGATAATATGCAGTAGCTTCTATGTATAGTCTCCTACATGTGTTCTGTCTTCCCATAATGTAGGCTATGAAGTAACAGGAGTGTGATAGATTTAAGAGATTAGTTGTTTATATATCAGTTGACTAATCAGATGAATTGATGACCGCATAACAAACTACACTCTTAACCCCTTCAATCCCAGAGACGACTATAGTCGTCAGTAAATAAGTATCTCCCCTGTCCCAGCGACGGATATAGTCGTCAGTAATGTACTTTCCTTGTAACTGCCTGTACAAGGCTGTACCAGTTACCACGACCGCTTGAGCACTGCTCCCGTGATGGCTACACTTCTCAGCTTATATGAGACCTACTGAAGGGTGTGAGGGCCAGTGTTGCCTGGAGCTGGAAAGGTGGTCTCTCCTGCCTTTTTGGCCACATTGCTTGGGACTGCTAGGGACTTTCATTACTGTATCCTACGGTACAGTACGGGTTTAATTCAAGCATACAACTTTTACCTCCATATTTCAACTTATGTAGAAGATTAAAACTTATGAAAAAGATTATATCATGCTAAATAGCACGAGATATGCCTCAAAGAACAACATCATACAGTACAAACGTCATCCAATTTACTATTATTAAAATTGTTCCCAATATTTATGCATACTAGAGCATTTATGGTTAATTTAGAGAGACCTCTAGTATTAAAAAGCCAAAAAGCTTGCAACGTAAAATATTTAAAATGTTAGTATATTAACAGCGACAAGTTGAACAAAACTGTAGTTATTGAAAACTACTTGGTTTAGGAAGAACACAGTAAGATTTGCGTAATTCTCGCTACCAAGGTTTCACATGAGACCTCTGGAGGACACTTCTGAACTAGCGCCGGAATACGATTATCAGCATCAACAATTTTTAACACCTACGATATGTACAGTATATCACGATTTTTGGTAATTATACATGGCTTTACTATATTGAAGATGGCTACACTAAATGCTGATATAGTATGGTAGCCATGGGCATTTCCAAATGCAGCAGATAATGACTACACACATAATTATACGGCTGATTAATTATCTAAACAAATAGGTACACAATTACTTTCTTCCTTTATACTATTAATATGATTTATTTTGTATTATCGGTGACTTTAAGATATAATTTGTAACAATGTAAAATTACGGAAAAACTAAATTTTTATGTCACAAATTTTCCCATGTATTTTTTGTATTTTTCCCTGTTAGTTTTCATCAATTTACAGTATAGTGTTTGGAAATAATTACAACCCTCCGAGAAACCGTTTTCCCCATTATACAACGATCTTTAGACACGCCGCCCGATAGTGTGGAGGGCTATGAAGTACAGGGAAAATGAGGGGTTAAATGCGTAAAACGGCGATAAAAACGTATTTTAGCAAAACTTGGCTCGGGTTTTAAGGTATTTCAAAGGCCTAAAACCCAATATTTCGAAAACTCGACCCAAAGTTTTGGCCAAAGCTGGCTCGGATTATGCAAGTTTGTAGACAACAAAATTACAGTAACCTCATTTAGAAATTTGGCTCAGGTTTCCTGAAATTGCAAAGCCATAAAACTCGAATTTTGGAAAACCCGAGCAAAGTTTTGGCAAAACTTGGCTCGGATTTTGCGAGTTTTAAGAGTAAACAAATTACAGTAACCTAATTTAGAATTTTGGCTCATGTTTCCCTAAATTGCAAACCCCAAGAAGCATAATTTTGGAAAACCCGAGCCAATTTTTGTTAAAACTTGGATTGTATTTTGAGAATCGAAAAAGACTAACGAAATGTCGGAAATCGGCTCATGATTTCCCTAATTGCAAAGCCAAATAACCAGATTTATCGAAAACATAGCACTTATTTAAATCATAAATATCCAGTAACATTGACCTAGTACATTTGATACAAGCCTAATCCACACCTAACGCCTACAATGTGTCCGTAGTACCTAGTAGGCCTACAACACGAACCCTTACCGGTGCCATGGTGGTTGGGCCGCCGCCCATTAGTATTCGGGCGTAACTGTAAATACTACCGCAACTACGAATCTTGTTTCTGAGACCTAGTATATTAACCTAACCAAACAACCCAACCTAACCTAACCTAACCTAGACCCAGTACGTGGGATACTAAACTAGCCCTTGCATGCCAGGTACAGCGGATTCATAGTACTCAGTACGTGGTATACTAAACTAGCCCTTGCATGCCAGATACAGCGGATTCATAGTACTCAGTACGTGGCATACTAAACTAGCCCTTGCATGCCAGGCACAGCGGATTCATAGTACTCAGTACGTGGTATTTATTACCTATTAATTTCCGGAAGTTTAAACCTATGCGTAAAAATCTTACCTCTTACACGTCACATCAGTAGTCAAGCACCCATGTTCTAAATGGCGTGTGTACGAATCGGTGCAGTCTATAGGAAGGTATTGACAACCATGTTACGAAAAAATTCCATTTTAGTACCATAGACTCCATTTTTATTAGGTTTTGCTGAGAGTTGAAACTAATTTAAATATGATGCTTAGAGCATAATATTATAGATTCCATATCTGTCTTCAAATATGTCAAAATAATTGGTGACAAATAAATGGAGTTACAGTATACTGAAATTACTATTATATGCATCAGCTACAGACATTATGGCACATGACTTTTAATAAAGAATTGTTGAGTGTGACGCCTGCAGCTTAGCAGAACGCCACGTGGGCTCAGCCGCTCGCTTGGCCACTCGCTAACACTCGCCAGGGTAATGTATTTGGCTACAGTCTATCTACAATGTTGTACTTTCTTTCTTGTGAATCGTCATGTCACAGGCAGTACAGAAGTGGTCTTTATTTTCGCCTGTGACAATGCATTATATTTTATATCATCAGTTATAAGTTTAATGTATAAGACTGAATGATACAGCTAGAGAGTGTGAGTGAGCAAGTACAGGAGGCAGAGGGTAGTCGCGTAGTGTTGCACGTTGTCTCGGTGACGTCATGCCACGGCCGGGCCCTCTGAGTGGCTGGCTGCCTCACTACCCTCCCGCCGCGTCAGGAAGTTGTTCCCCCTGCACTCCCTGCTGCCTTGTGTCTTCCTTGCTCAGAGCTTGCCTGACCAGCATACCCTACACATATCCCTTGCTACCTGTCCCCGACTTCTACCTATAGAACACTTTCTCTCTCTCTCAACTTCTTACCTCTCATTCTTCCAATCTATTTAATATCATAACTCCCCTTCGGTTCTGCACGATTTCATATATCGGCCATCGTATTATATGCTGAAGCAAGCTCTCAGATATTACATGTTTAGTTAGGCATTTTGGAGGGGTTACCATTTTGTCTGTAGAGGTTCGACACACTCACGGTGTCTCTCTACCTTTTACTTGGTTGTCTGCTGGGCTATTTAATGCTAGACTGGGGTGAGGCAATTGTTGTTGTGATTTCCGATGTGTACCAGGTTTTTTTGAACCTGTACAATCGCAACGGATACGTGGGAAGCCTAGGTTGTCGTTCTGACTGTGTACCTTGTGAGTTTAGCACTGTGTTGCGAGTGAGGGCTTTTGCCTCTGCCACCCAACACTGTGCTAACTCGTTTTGCTTGGACTTTGAGAGGGTCGCCAGGAGAGAACCAGATACTAGCGATCTGGATCTCTCCAGAGAGTACCCCGTCATTTAACGTAATTAGGCCGTACAGTCTTAAGGACCTCGCTAGGCTACGAGCCGCTTGCTCAGCCATTGTTTCCTAGCCTACTACATCCGGCGGCTCGCTTGGTGTAGTGACTAGCGTCTCGGACTTCCACCCAGAAGGCCCGGGTTCTGTATCTTTTTCCTTGTATACATTATTAACGTAATTGTATGTTGTTGTGATCAGGCTGTATCAGAGATAATCAGCCTGTAGTAGTAGTGCATTTATACAGAGTTATAGGATACCCCGCTATCGCAGATTTAACTCTGGAGGGTATAGGTGTTTTTGTGCGCCGGCATTATAAGTTCGAGGGTTGGATCTAGTGTTGCCGTTGTGGCTGTGTGCCTTTCTAGTCCAATGATTAAGAGCCCTTGTTTTATACGAGTCCCGGTCGTAACATGAGGGACAAGGAGGGTGGAGAGCTCCATGATATTGTTTTTAAAAGAGCTAGTCGGTTACACTCCCAAAACAAATGTACCAGGCTGCAACTCTGGGGAAAGCTTGGTAGGGACAATTGTTTGAAAACCGTAATCATGGTGTCTGCAATGTTATCTTGGTCGGGTTAATACATTTTGTATATACCTTGGGACAAATGGCTTTCCACTAGCCTGAAGTTGCGTGACCAAAATATTTCCGAAAGAAGTTTCGAGATCACACTTGCTTCAATTTTGAGACACTCGATTGCTAAATCCTATTTACTGTACACCACGTGTACTTGTGTGCCTGTTTCTACAATGTTACAGCAGATTCTTTGATTATGAACTTAATCTTATAATGCCATTTTGTAGACGATCAAAAGCTTATTCTTAATCTGTCTCTTCATTATATACATTGTTAGACACACAAATTGGTAGGGTATCAATAATCTTTTGATCCATATTTTGGATAATATATTGGATACTAAGCTTGGTTCTAAAAATTAAATTACCAAGAATATTAAATCTGATACAGGAAGATACGCAAGATCATCCAAGCCAATAACCATTTTACCGGTACTCTTTTTTTATCAATGCATCTCCTGCTCTATTACCCATCCTGTTTGCAGATGACACTAATATCTGTCTTGAAGGTACAAACGTAAATAATATAGTTCATCGTATGAATGACGAATTAGCTAAATTAATACAATGGATTAAAGCAAATAAACTTTCCTTAAACAATGATAAAACAAATTACATGATATTTCATTCTAAAGGTAAATCTGTAACTACTGATCTAAATATTAGCATGTTTAATAAAATAATTCAGAGGGTATATTCTTGTAAGCTTTTTGGTATATCAATGGATTGTTGTTGTTGTTGTTGTTGTTCCCCAAGCTGCCTGGCCGAACAGCCCCAAGGCCCCGAGTAAGGCCAAGGCCATAAACGAGCGCCCCCACAGAACCCTCCCTGCCGACCACAATAAAGCCTGGGTGACCGAAGCCACTCCATGGCGGGGAGCTGAGAGGGTGCGTAAACGCCCGGGAAACCAAAGCCCCACCCAGGGCCCTGTGCCCCTCAGCAATTATGAAGAGAAAGTTGAGGGGCAAAGGAATAATGTGACGCTTTAGCTTCCAATCTTGGTAGATTGGGAGGTCAATCCACGGAAGAGACGCCGTCACTTGAGATTTAGAAAATATATAAGTAAAAGGAACAGTCAGAGTAAGCTATGGGTATGGCAGAGATCGCTCAGGTCTCACTCTGATAGACCAGCCCATCGCCAATGGATTGTACATTATCTTGGTTTGAACATATAAAAGTAGTTAAAAACAAAATATCTATGGGTAATGGAATTTAATGTAAAGCAAGGAAGGTATTAACCTCTGGACTGAGGCCAGACTCTTAAGAGGTTCTACTGGGCGAATGCGGCCAGACTCTTCAGATCCAATGCCTAAAAACAAAAAAACATTTAAAACACCCCAGTGGCACTCAAAACAAAGCAATTTGTGTTTAGGTGAGATAATTCCCCTCCATTACTTGCTACCACTCCTACACATGTCCCCCCCCCCTTCCCCTCCCCTCCCCCTTTTCCCCCCTCCTCAATTATCAGGTATTTTCTCTATTATTCCCGATATTTATCGAGTATTCTTATACGAGAACGGGTGGGAGAGTAGTGTATTTCCGACCCTCCAAGTCAGTCTGAGAGCTCCCCTCGTCTCTCAGTACCATCTGAGACAAGAGAGATGGAGGGTGTTTGTCTCTCACCGCTTAAGGTCAGATTATGACCGCGGGGCTAAAATATACAATTTTCACCAGCCAATTGCTGTTACCACTTGTTTTATTGCTTTCCAATGTTCATATGTTCATATTAGAAGTAAAAGAGGCGCATATGGATAAGTATTTATTATATATATGGTAAATTTACGATTTTAGCCAAGAATGAATCAGAATACCTTCGCATGACGGGCACTTTCAAATACCATACCTGCGCAGGTTAGAGGTTAAGTGCATCTACACTAGAGACAATATATTATAGCTTTATATATCCGTATCTGACCTACGGGATTGAGGTATGGGGCTCAACTAGTGCCTGTTATATCAGTTCTGTATTTAAACTTCAAAAAAGAGCAATAAGAATGTTGTCTTCCTCACATTATTTAGCTCATACAGAACCACTATTCCAAGCTTTTAGGTTATTAACCATATCTGGAATATATAAATTTAGCATTGGTCAAATAATTTATAATTCGTAAATAATCAGCTAGCTCCAATATTTAATAATATGTTCATAAGAGCTTGTGAAGTTCCCTCTTATTCAACTAGAACAAACAATAAATTGATTGTATCCGCGCTCAGAACTTCTTTAGCACAATACACATTTAAATATAAAGGTGTTCTAATATGGAGTTGTATAATTGACAACTTGAATCATGACTGTTTGTTTGGTGTGTATAAGCTCAGATTAAAAAGGTTTGTTAACCCTTATTTAGCGGGCTAGGCGGTTTATTTATATGTACCGCCCAGCGGGGTGTTTTTAGCCAAAATAGGGCTGTTTACGTGATCATTTTCATGCCTAAATAAGACCCAGAGCGTAAAACAAGTATCTATCCCTGAAAGGGCATAAACAGAGCTTTCGAATGACACCATAACGATCCTTTTACGATGGCTAGTTTTCTTGCAACAACCGCGCAACGCGAGTGCAAAAAGCATGTAATTAGGCACTTTCCCCATACAATTCCGTATATAGCGAGTGAGAGAGGGAGGGAGGAGGTGGGATTCGTGTCAGTAGGTTCGCCGCGGTGGTCTGGAGCAGTCATACGCTCGCTACTCTCCTGCCACCACTTGTCTCTCTCTCTCAGCAACATTACGTGCTGAAATTGCCACACGACCTATGTTGCGCGCCGCCAGATAGTCCAGATTTATTTAACTCGACTTATGTTGCGCCCCAACACTTAGGGGTTAATTGATAATGCGTTAAACATCAATTAATTGTATGGTTTAGTATGGATTAGTAGTAGAATGGAAGTTGCAGGGTCTGGTAAAGGAGTTTGGAACAGTGTGCGAAAAACGGAATTTGAAGGTAAATGCGGGGAAGAGCAAGGTTATGGTCTTCGAAAGGGGTGAAGTCACAGAGTGTGAGGTGAAGCTGAACGGTCAGGCTATGGAGATCATCAACTCTTTTAAGTATCTGGGCAGTGTGTTGAGTAAAGATGGGACTATGGATGAAGAAGTGCGGGAGAGGGTACAACAGGGGAAGAGGGTTGTAGGAACGCTAAAAGCAGTAACAAGAAATAGGGTGGTCAGTATGGAAGTGAAGAAGTCCTTGCATGACAATGTGGTAATCCCGACACTGACTTACGGAAGCGAAGCATAGACGTTCGTTGAGAGACTCAGAGTGAGAGCAGTGGAAATGAATTACTTAAGGAGTGTGTGCGGAGTTACATGGAGGGATACACAGACTAATGAGGAAGTAAGAAGGAGGTGTGGTGTGGAGGTAGATGTGCTGGAAAGTGTGAAAAGGAACAACTTGAGATGGTTCTGCCATATGGAACGTATGGAAAGCGAGAGAATGACTAAGAGGGTGTATGAGAGTGAGGTGGAGGGACAGAGAGGGAGAGGTAGACCGAATGAGAGGTGGAAGGATGGAGTGAAGAAGTACATGAACAAAGGCGGTGCTGGTTGGGGTGAGGGGCGTCGACTGACTGGGGGCGGTTCGTTCGTGGCCACACCTTCGGGGATCACGGCGTCAGGCAATAGATAGATAGATAGTAACAACTATGTTATTTTTAGCAAATAATCGTAATATCAATATACCTTTGGTTTATTTTCTAACTGTCTTCGTAGCGCAATGGATAAATGCACTGAATTTCGGTGTGAGCATCCTAGGTTCGAATCCCTGGACTGCCACATGTATTTGTTGATTTCATTAATTGAGTTTAGGAGTAAAGTCGGTTGGTGGAGGGAACATAATAATGATCTATGATTATTTTATGCAGAAATAACTCGAACTGTGTGTCATACCACCAATGTTACTAAGTATACAATATTTAAGGATATATATACCGTTAGGTATCAAGTCCTCTTTGTTGCGTATCAACGTTATTTGTATTCTATGTATGTACAGTTATATGCAACAATAACATTATTATTACTATAATGTTATAGTGGAATAATCTGCCTGGAATCAGATACTACTAAGAACAGAAAATTGCCATGTTTGATACAAACATAATATGATTGTATTCGTGAAGCTTCCCTGAATGTCAAGCATACTACAGCCCCTCTTACTTGATTGACAATTATTTTTTCCCTTCACACTATTATTTATACGGCAGGATACCTCTAAGCTTTTTGGCACACTATTCTGTCCCTGTGCACCATGCCTCGTTCGTCATGCACCCCCCCCCCCCCCCCTTCCCCTCACACACACACACACACACACACACACACACTCACACACTCACACACACACACACACCTCTTCCTCTCTCTCTTGTCTGAAGTGGCTGTCTCATTCCCCTGACCTTATATTTTCAAACTGCTCAGGGTAAAATGTTTCTCATATCCGTCCTCCTTTTCAAAAATATTTATAAAGTATTTTATTTTCCAAAAATATTTTTCCATAATTGCACATTAGTGCATCTTTACACATTTTACACCGAACTACAAAAGCATTTACAATTATAAGTATTACAGACAGCATTTCTTTGAATTCCTTTGAACTTTTTGCTTCCGTGGTCTGAGATGATACTCTTGGGCAGGGAGGCACGCCGGTATATTCAGTTTTATTTCTCTTGCTGTAATGAAACAATAATCTTGGTATATTCTCTTTTGTTCTACCACTTTCTGTAACAAGGAGGATGGTAGCGTCGCCTTCAACTCAACAATCTCATAATTTTCATGTTTCTGCCTGGAATTAAGCCAAATCTGTGTTTCGACTTGTCCCAAACTCTTTCATCAATATCAAAAGCTTTTATCTTTCCAACTTTAGCTCTTCCCTGGCTGTGTCATCTAGCCATAAACCTCTCAAACAATTTTACTTCCTGGTCTTTTAATCCACTTTTCCAATTCCAAATGTCAAAAGCCTTCAGAGCTTTCTCAGGGCATACCTCCTCCCTTATGGTGAGTAGATGGCTCTCCTTCACTCTATCCTTCCCTCATCCTACAACTTATATTGCAAATAGATCCAGGTGTCCAAACATTTTTACCTTACCATGTCTTATATTTTGCTCTCTGTCACTCTTTCAATTCGAGAAATCGTTGCAGGCAGCTTTAATCTCCTTTTTAAACATAGAACAAAACATGTAATATATAATATAAATAAATACGATGGCACTTAATTTTTCTGGCTAGCATTATACGGTTAACACCTGAGAACACAAGGAGACTTAAGAGGTTTTACTGGACGAAGGCGACGGGACTCTTAACCCGGCGAGCGCACGCAGGGTGTAGTGAACACCACAGTTCTGGGCGGCAATATTAAGCTCCACTTCTGCCTATAATCGTCATTTTACGATTAATATCGTTGTTACTTATTCATATGCGCCTAATTTACCTTTAATGTGAAGATAGCAACCTGTAACAACAATAAAACAAGTGAGAATATCATTTGAATGGTCAAAATCGCAATTGTTAGCGAGCGGTTCATTCATCAAGTGTGAGCAAGCCGGCCTCACATCCTCTTCTCTCGAGGGTTGAAGCAGTACTGAGCTACTCCCTCACACTCTCTCGGTCTCTACTTTACCCACATGACCACAGCCTAGGATCGGTATGGAGATGTTTACACAAAAATATACCAATGAATAAGGAAATAACAGGGAAAATAGGTGATAATTGAGGGGGGGGGGAGGGGAGGGGATGTGGAGGAGTGATATGAGGTGTGGAGGGTAAACAAAAGTTTTAAGTGCTGCTGGGGCCTAAAAACAAAACTTTTAAAGAGGTGTCTCGCTGTCGCCCAGTAAAACCTCTTAACCCCTTCTTTACCGCATATCCAAAACGTGTACTAACGTACTCGCAAAAAAAGTTTGGCTGAAGAACCGTGACTCGGTCTCGTGTACTATGGTACACGGGACCCTAATAGGAGTCAATAAGGCTTCATATTTTGCAGTTTGGGTGCTATTATGATCCCCATGTGTTGGCAAATGGCATCTATGCCAATGATGCCACACATCATTGGCATGCCCCTGTCATGGGGCATAGAGTTATGCCAATGACTCAAATATTTTTTTTAGGTCATTGTACCCTACAGTATATAGTTTAGTGTTTGTACATATAATACCCTATATTATGTGATATAATATAACATGGAAATAACTAACATGGCAATGGGGGTCTGGTTGCCAGTCACGTGGCCTTGGGCTTGAGCCATGAGGGTGGGGAGGGAGGGAGTGACGGAGTCAGTGTATCTCCGACAGGCGTCCGTGAGGGTGCCACAGGATTATTACCAGTGCCATGGCGTCCTTACCTAGTGAATCCGACCAGGAAGTGGACCTGTACAGTGACTTAGATGTATCAGATGACAATGAGGAACACTCAGACATCTCCATTAGTGACGAGGATGAAGATTATTTACCCGAGAATGACAGTGATGTTAGCGGTAGTGAGGAAAGTGAAACTGATGATGATATCTCCCCACCATTGTCCCCCACCCCCACTGCCGCCGCTGGCCCTCCCGCATTTCATCTCCTGGCAGATCCCTTTGCCGACCAGCGGCCCACCAATTTACCACAGGTTATTGAAGATTTTGAAGATTTGCATCCAGCTATTATTCAACAACATGAGGCAGAGGAAATGACAGCCTTGGATTGCTTTGAACTATTTATTTCGAAGGACATTGTGAATACTTTATGCCTGTGGACCAATGCGAGGGCTAATAAGTTCTTCAGGGAGAACCCTACCAAGAATAGAAAAAGATTTATGGGAAGGAAGTGGGTAGACGTGAAGGAAGATGAGATGTATGTGTTTATTTGCCTTCAATTATTGATGGGGGTAACCAAATTGCCCAAGATATCAGATTACTGGAGCACCTCCATAATGTGTAGAGGCCCTCCTGTGTACTACTCCTCCATCATGAGTAGAAACAGGTTCTCTCAAATCATGAGGTTCATTAGATACTCACACCCAGATGATGCACAGCCCAAGATGCCCATGACCAGGATTGGCAGTTTTTTTTCATTGTTGCAAGAAAAAACTACCTTGTATTTCTCTGCTGGAAGCAATTTCGCAGTTGATGAAGCTCTCATACTTTTCAAAGGCAGATTACACTTCAGACAATATATAAAAACTAAGAGAAAACGCTTTGGGTTGAAGCTGTTTGCACTTTGCCCAAGTTCACCCAGTGCCAGGGGGTATACATGGAACTTTTGCCTGTACACACCCCGCCTCTATGACAGGATGTTGGATGACCCTGAACTACAGCCCCTCTCGAAGTCAGAGCGAGTACCTGTGTTTCTGATGTTGGACCTCATGAAGAAGGGAAGGCATGTCATCCTTGATAACTGGTATTCTTCCCTCCACCTTGCTGAGTACCTGTTGGCCCGGGACACTTTGACTACAGGCACAATTCGTGCAAATCGAGGTGTACCCAAGACTGTGAGGGATGAAAAACTTAAAAAAGGGCAAACCTTGTTCGCCAGAAAAGATGAGATTCTGCTGGTCAAGTTTCATGACACGAAGGAAGTGAATGTCATCACCACCAAATATGAGGCAGGTTTCGTGGAACGTACTCGCCATGTGAGTACCAATCCAGCGCTACAACGAACAGATGGGTTCAGTTGACTTGGTGGACCAACTTTTGGAGCCAACTGACCCCACCAGGAAGTCGTATGCATGGTTCAAGAAGATCGGCCTACACATGATCTGCAGAATGTTGCTCAATTCCCGTACGATCTACAAGAATCTTCGCCAATATACCAAGTGGATGGAATATGGAGATTACATAAAACTTGTCGCCCATGAACTTCTCTCTAAGTACTCTCTCGGCTATTGTGCTCTGTGTGTGGTGCAAGATGAGGAAAGATCGCCTAAAAAGAAAGAGAAGAAGAAGGCCAAGCAGGGAGGGGGGGCAACAAGGGAAGGTGAAACTGGTATCTGCCATGGACTGCTTGTAATACCTGCCAATGACAACAAGAAAAGACCTCAAAAGCGTTGCCGAGTGTGTTCCAAAGAGGGTAGGGCAAAATTCAGTAGGAAATATTGCCCTGCCTGCCCTCAGCAGCCTGGTCTGTGCTCGGTGGAGCACTATCACTCCCACTCCCTGGCACTGGCACTCCCAGTAGCACTCTGACACTCATGGTGCACCAGCCTCGGAGTGCACCACCTCACCTTCCGCGGTGCGCCTACCTTTGATCGCACCGCCGCGCCTACCATTCATCGCACCGCCCTACTTCACCTACTTTCTACCTGTACCTACCTCATTGTCAATGGATCTCATCCACACTTACAAGGTGAGTAATACAATCATTATTGTCTTCATTATATATGTTTTTATATCTCCAGCCATTATATTTATCTGTATAGTAAAGGATTAGTAAAGCAATTTGTTACGCATGTAATATTATATGTAAATTATTTTAACATATGATACACACATCTCATGGTCAATATCTACATGACAACATAAAAAAATTAGAAATATAGCCAAAATTAACGATAAAACATAAACTACCCCACGAACGAGCGGGAGCGCGGGAAAATTCGGTTTGGGAAGGGGAGGGTAGGACTCGCGCGGGTATGGTCCTGCGGTAAAGAAGGGGTTAAAAGTGTTCTTGCCGTTCCCGGGTTAAGATCCAAGGCCTACAAAAAAAAAAAAAAAATATATCACTCAAAACAAAGGATATATGGGTATGTGATTAAGCCATGGACGGCGAGCGTCCTCATATGAGCCAAGGTCTAAAAAAAACTTTTAAAAGGCCCCAGTACCACTTTAAAAAAGAAAAATTGTGTTTAAGTGGGATAATTCCCCTCCATACCTACTATCACTCCTCCACATGCGTCAAAATCCCCTTCTTCCCCACTTCCCACCCCCTTCAATTATCACCTATTTGTCCTCTTATTCCCATATTTATTGGTGTATTTATCATGCCAATATCTCCAAACCGGTTCTAAGGCATGGTGATGTAACTAGCGAGTGTGTGGTGTATCAGAGAGTGTGAGGGAGTGAGTCAGTCTGGCTTCAGGCCTCGCGAGGGGAGGGTGTGCCTCGCTTCTGCTCCACATTTCATGAATGACCGGTCGGCAATAATTCGCGATTTTTACCATCCAAACACTATTCCCACTTGTTTTATAGTTGTTACATGTATTATCTTCATATTAAACGTAAAATAGGCGCATATGAATAAGTAATACCGATAATGGTAAAATGACTATTTTAGTCAGGAATGAACCAAATTACCTTCGCCTGGTGGGACGTTTCAAATGCCATACCTACACGCTTCTTAGGTTAAGTGAGAATTCCCCTCCATACCCCCTATCACTCCTCCAAAGTGTCCCCCCACCCCTTCAATTATCACTTATTTTTCCTCTTATTCCCTTGTTTATCGGTTTATTTACTGCGCCAATATCTCACACCCGGTTTCAAGGCCATCAGGGATGCATAGAGAGAAGGTGGGACAAGAAAGACAGCAAGAGAAAGAGATCCGTCTACCTTCAGGTCTCGAAGAGGCAGGGTGTATGTCTCGTGCGCCTCTCACCTCATGACTGGGGGGTCGGCAATAATTTGTCTTTTTCACCCCCCAAATACTATCCCCACTTGTTTTATTGCTGTTACATGTTAACTCTTTCACACATTTATGATGCAGAGGTTGCCAGATTAGCAATAAGAAATAGAGTTCTCTCACTCTTATAATTACCTCTCCAAAATTAGTTTTCCGCCCACAGATAACTCACAGACAACTGCAGAGGTTGAAGTAACTAAACTAAAGGTTTCTAAATACCCCTGATGGTAACAAAGGCTTTAAAGTATCCCTAATAAGCTCAAAATTGCGTCATAAGCGTGAAAGGGTTAATATCTTCATATGAAACGTAAAATAGGCGCATATGAATAAGTAATACAATATTTATCGGATAATGACGATTTTAGGCGGAAATGAAGCAAAATATGCTCGCTTGCTGCGCACTTTTAAAAACCAATGGCGTGCCATTCTTGGGTTAAATCTACATTAGTAAAGTTGTGTGAAAGTGAAAGGGGCAATTGGGTTTCTTTGGATTTTGGATTTCTTTTTGTTTTGAGAGATTATTCCCAAGTTGAAAACATATGTCTAATTAAAAGGCCACATACCTTGAGTACGTAGAATATCTTTTTAGGCGTGTGGTGTATCTTGTGTTAATAAGGATAGAACAGAGTAAACAGTCACAGTACAGTATAGTATAGTATGCAGAATACAAATGAGAATATTAAACAACTTAATTGAAAGTGAGTATACAAGAACAATATTATCTAGCATGGTTAACATATATAAACAGTCTATATCAGTCAAACATGCAAGAACAATATTATCTAGCATGGTTAACATATATAAACAGTCTAAATCAGTCAAACATGCAAGAACAATATTATCTAGCATGGTTAACATATATGAACAGTCTATATCAGTCAAACATGCAAGAACAATATTATCTAGCATGGTTAACATATAAACAGTCTAAATCAGTCAAACATGCAAGAACAATATTATCTAGCATGGTTAACATATATAAACAGTCTATATCAGTCAAACATGCAAGAACAATATTATCTAGCATGGTTAACATATATAAACAGTCTAAATCAGTCAAACATGCAAGAACAATATTATCTAGCATGGTTAACATATATAAACAGTCTATATCAGTCAAACATGCAAGAACAATATTATCTAGCATGGTTAACATATATAAACAGTCTAAATCAGTCAAACATGCAAGAACAATATTATCTAGCATGGTTAACATATATAAACAGTCTAAATCAGTCAAACATGCAAGAACAATATTATCTAGCATGGTTAACAATTATATAAACAGTCTAAATCAGTCAAACATGCAAGAACAATATTATCTAGCATGGTTAACATATATAAACAGTCTAAATCAGTCAAACATGCAAGAAAATACAACGTAATATAGAAAGGAGAGAGAGCAGAACACAAATTATTTTGTTGGTGAATGTTGTCTATGTGGTGACGTTAAGAATATATTATATACAGTAGTTACATCTTGGTAGTAGAGGCAGAGCGGCCTATACTGTACAGTTAATATGTAAATATAATATTATACTATATATATATAAATATATATATACATATATATATATATACAGGGGTGTTTGTAAAGTCTTTGAGTGGTTTTAAATTTATATTTAAATAAACACATTAGGGATATAATTATGCTGTTTTGGGCATACCATGGAGTACACAATAGAGTTTTATTATATGAGTTACACAATAGTTGCATTCATTAAAACAATTACATAATAACGTTTTATAGAACTTCAATGTGGCTTCCTTTTGTGGCTCTAAGCACATTCAACTGACAATCGATGTCTTGCCATGTTACACCCAGCATGTCACCAATGATTGTACGTATGGCTTCCATTATCCGTTCAAGAAGGATTTGTATTTGGCCGTGATGGGCCGATATTGTGGCCTCCTCGTTCCCCTGATGTTACCCCCTTATAACTCTTCCTTTGGGGCTATGTAAAAGATGAAGTCTACAAAACACCTGTTCCAAACATCGAAATTCTTTGTGAACGGATAATGTAAGTCATACGTACAGTCACTGGTGGAAGAATAAAGAATATATAATTATGAAAGACAGCTAGAAAAAAGAAAGAGTGTGGAGAGATAAATGAGATGCATTGAACAAAAGAAGACTAGATATATAAACGAGCTTGGAAAGAAAACACAAAATCATGGAAAGAAAGGAGGCAAATGGGAAGGAGAATAAATAGAGAGGAAGGAAGGACAGATGAAGACAGAAAACTGGATGGAGAGCTTAGAGAATGGTGAGATCATTGAGGGAGTGAGAGTCATCTAGAAGGTACAGGACAAGACAAAAAGGATATAGATGATAGAAAAATAATAGAGAAAGAAGCAAACTGGGGAGGGAGGATAAGTAGAAAGAGGGGAAGAATAGGTAGAGAAGTCTTTAGAAATGGAAGAGAGGGCAGAGGGAGTGAAGTCCTTCTCCAGAAAGGGGAACAGGAACATTTAATGCAAATTACGGACATGTCCGGCTTTGCACGCTAACTATGTGTGACCCTATCTCTGCTTTCCATGGTCTGGTGAGTAAAGTTGTTTCTCTTGTCCATGGTATTAGCATAGGTACAATATACTTGTTTTAAACCAAAATTGCCCGACGGCAATGACATCACAGATTGCTATTGTCCCCTATGCTGTAGGAGTTCATGGTTTTATAGAGATAATTACACCAACACATGTCAGTCCCCTATACGGAGATCCAAACAGCTTATGTTAGTTGTCGATGGGGATTTTATACCAGTTTATGTAAGTTAATTATAGGGAGAACTTAGCAGCTTACGTTAGTCGTCTAAAGGGGGACTTATATCAGCTTATGTCAGTCATCCATACGATAATTAATAACAGCGTTTGTCACTCGGTTATATGCAGAATAATACCAACTTACATCAATCGTTTACAGGGACAATTATTTTGCATCTTTCTAAGACAGTCGGTTATAGGGAAAATATTGATAGTATATATCAAAGTCGTATGTATTAAATATTGATAGTATATATCAAAGTCGTATGTATTAAATATTGATAGTATATATCAAAGTCGTATGTATTAAATATTGATAGTATATATCAAAGTCGTATGTATTAAATATTGATAGTATATATCAAAGTCGTATGTATTAAATATTGATAGTATATATCAAAGTCGTATGTATTAAATATTGATAGTATATATCAAAGTCGTATGTATTAAATATTGATTGATATACAAAGTCGTATGTATTAAATATTGATAGTATATATCAAAGTCGTATGTATTAAATATTGATAGTATATATCAAAGTCGTATGTATTAAATATTGATAGTATATATCAAAGTCGTATGTATTAAATATTGATAGTATATTTATATCAAAGTCGTATGTATTAAATATTGATAGTATATATCAAAGTCGTATGTATTAAATATTATACCAGTAACTTATGCCATAGTCATTTATAGGGAGAGATATACCAGTTTACGCCACAATAGTCTGTAGGGAGGATTATATCAGGGATAGTTACAGTTGTCTAAAGGAGCATTTATTCCAGGTTATTACAATAGCTATAATGTTGCCTTGATGTGTACAGTCACGCTCTTAGGTTGTAACCTGCCTTCAAATGTTCAAGTTCAAATGTCTCAGCAGTTAAAAAAGTATATATATTTGTTTATGTATTTTTTATACGAAAACTTAAATTAAGTATTATTCCGTTTAGCACTATATATTTTTGACTAAATTTAGACAATATTTATATGAATTAATTGAATAAACTTGAATTAAACACAGCCTCCAGGTATCGGAAGCGATTAAGAAGGAGAATGCAGTTGTTTGACTGATTGAATTGTAATCCTTAAATATAACTCGACCATTACAAAACTCGTTAGTCAGCTCCTTTTTGGAATATTATCTCTATACGGTACTATAAACAAGACACTTACAAATACGCTTATATACAGTATATTTATAATAAAACCCTCATCTGCCTAAGTTCTGTAGCTGAGAAAGCCATGAGGAGTGACCCATGCATACACCGGGGTGCATGCTACTCTTTCCTTTTTCTTATAACGTTAGGATTAGTATGCCTGTTGCTATTCGATTTCCTTTGCTTATTCCCGTATATCCACCTTTGTCTCTCTCTAATTACAGCAGATTCATCCCAAGCTAAAACAATCGTCTTGTGTTATACAGAACAGCATATTAGGGAGACGCCATTATAGTACAAATTATATTGCACATGGATAAACGTGTACGTTTTAGCTTCCATCACGTTTGTCTGAGATTTTAGTTTGTGTTGCTATATTGTTACGACTGTCAGTAGAGGCTTCTAGTCCTTGGACAACAGAGACAATTAATTACTCAGCATCTCCGTAGCCTCAACTCGTAACAAAGCCTATCGCAAACAATGCAAAAACTGGAACCCCTAGTTGTGGTGAAAAGATATCTTGAGCCACAACTATCATCAACACTCAGTACCAAATGGCAATACTGAGGAGGATCCTTTCTAAGCTGCACAAAGAAGAGAAAGCTCTGATTTAAATTACGTTAATCAAATTATGGGTAATACATGCCAACAATAAATGCCAAAATAATAAAGCAAATATAAAGCATAAACAAATTAATATTACACGGATCAAACAAACACCTATCATCCACCACCCACCTAAGCTTATCCTAATAATCGTTGAGGCATCCTAAGCCGACTTCAACTCAACGGGTTTTTATAATTGTGCCAGTGCTCGTGCTAGTAGGGAAATAATACCCAGGTAGGCAACACACCCTATCTGCGGCGCACTACAGCACAACAGTCTATTTTGTCCAGACTATCGGTTTGCTTGGGCCGAAGTAATCCACCCTGTAACGGAGAGACTATTGAAGTCCACCACCCACTACTTCGAACCAAGCATCCCCAACAGACTGGACCCCTAGCTAAGATTATGCATATCAAGATTACAAAATCGGCTGGTACTAAACACGCCACTGCAGGAGTGAAATAAAATGATAAAGCTATTATGCCAGCGAGGAATAATCTTCTTACCCCTCCACCAATACTGAAGTATACTGGCTCCCTTAACAAAGCCAAGGGTGCGGCTATACACAGACGAGAAGAAACATATTATATGGAAAAACACAAGTAAATCTGCAGTCACAATACGAGGGACAAACCAACCACACACACCCCTTAGAATCCGTCGGATGTTACGTTAATAGGCCAATGAATAAATACAGAATAATGCCAATGATTTAGTAAAGAATTAAATGCCACTAAAGAGAAACGCGAGAGATAGATGTCCCTCCCTTGATAAGTAAATGCGGACTGACTAGCATCCAGTTGGTACATACTGACGCCGACAGGTGGCTCCACCTAAAGCAGCTTGATGGCTCTTTTATACAATATAATCCTTACTTAAATAATGCAACTATGACAAGTAGGACCACATAGGATTAAACAACTAACATGCTTATAAAACGCATAATATAATATGCGTACTATGTCAATATACCGGAAAAGCCCATTAATAATAAATGGATTACATCATTTCGCCACAGTTTAGAGTATGGGAAAATCAAAGAGACCACGTCTTTGAACGAAATAATATGAATTTGAAACAGACGATACTATAAAGATAAATATAGCTCACTGCTTCACGCCGTATGGTTGAACATTGCTTCATGCACTATTGAAATTACCGCAAGACCATATGATATATTCACCATGTGAATGTATGACCAATGCAACATAGTAAGTTATGAACATAAATTAACTAAATTAAGCTTACGATGGTGGAACATGGTAACTATATGTAGTGTTGAAAATACAGTTGAAGATCCGATGTTCCCAGAATGTTGACCGTGACTGTACTTCAAACAGTAGATCTCTATTAACCCTATTTATCTGACGGTGAACTTTGTGGACCACTTATGTTTCACTTCAATAATTTGGCAATTTTAAGACTTTTCAGTTCATTAGTTAAACGATTATAAGATGCTTCACCCCCATTCAGGAATCATTTGTTTCTGAGCGAGCAAAAGAGAACCAGCAACTTAGAGAAACCCAGGCTTTGACCCGTGTATTATTTTACTAGCCTTTTCATAAATATCAATCAATCAATCGATAAGGGCAAACGCCATGACAGCGCGTGGCCGCGCTCACCCGCTGACGCCACTCAAGGGGATCCTCCCGGGAAAGCCTCCAGGCATCTGCCTGGTCCAAAAATATTCCATCGGATGATTTACCGAATTCCTTCAGCCATGAGTTCCATGTTATTCCTCTAGGTCTCCTCCACTCATGGTTGTCTTCTGTAGAGACCACCTGGTGAGCGGGATCAGCCTCGTGGAGGTGAACCACATGCCCATATAACCGCAGTTGTCGTTCACGGATTTTGCAATAATATGTCTCGAGTCGGTTTCACGGAGTAGTCGCTGGTTTGATACGCGATCGTACAAGCGATAACCCATGATCCTGCGGAGACATTAAGTACCAAAGGAGTTGATATGTTTCTTCAAAACACTGTTGAGTGTCCATGTCTCGCAGCCATTCAGTAAGACAGAGAGCACCAGTGTCTTGAAGATCCGTAAGTTCGTCCTTCTACATAGATATCGACAATGCCATATACTTTTGTTGAGTGAACCCGAAACACCCAATGCTAAACCGAGGCGACAATTTACATCATAACCTGACTCACCACTGTTGTGGATCATGCTATCAAGATAGATAAACTTATCCAAGATCTCTCAGTCCTCACGGCATCATCTAACAAGTCGCCAATTGCTTAGACTTTGGTCTTAGCCCAAGCGGTTCCGACTCCTCATGGACTGCCTCCAAGGCCAATCTGAGAACATCCAACGTCTCGGCTAGGATTACTGTGTCATCTGCAAAATCATCTGTGATTCTAAAATTGCATATGTCAGCTCTGCAGCGACTCCACTTAATTATCCGGCCCAGTAACCAGTCCATCCAAGTGTTCAAAAGTGTAGGTGCAAGAACACACCCCTGTCTTACACCTGAGCTCACAGGGAAGAAGGAGGATGCTCCGCCACCTCACTTGACTGCACTCTTCTGTTCCTGTATACAGTCCAGACACCAGGTCGATGATCTCCGTGGGGATCCAACATAAGCGTAGCAGCTCCAAGAGTGACTCTCGATGCACTGAGTCAAACGCCTTCTTGAAATTGACATAGACTGCGAGTAGCCCCTGTCGAAACTCAAGTCTGCGCTCCACAAGAACCCGAAGTGCCAGAATCCGGTCATTTGTTGACTATGTGGGTGTGAATCCAGATTGCTCAGGTCACTGCTCCTTTAGCAGATGGCCTCTAATATGCATTAGTAGAATATGGGCGAAGACCTTGCCTGGCACGCTGAGCAGTGTTATACACGGTAGTTATTGCAGTCTTGATGGTCCCCTTTCCCTTTCCAGATAGGGGTGACCATACCCCTTTTCCAGTCTGGAGAAATGGTACCTGTGTGCCATAGAGCAGTCAAGACCGCATGTAACCCATGGACCATGGACTCGCCACCAAGTTTCAGCAGTTCTCTGGGAATGCCACAAACACCAGGAGCTTTCCTGCTGTTTAGCTTAGCCACGGCCTCCTTTACCTCCGCAAGGGAGGGAGGGTCTTCGCTAATTGGTGAATCAGGCACCTGTGGTAGGATATTCACCGCATGAAGATGTCCATTGGGAGCACTGGCCATTTACAAATGCTCAAAGTACTCAGCCCAGCGGGCCTTACACTCTTCATCACCCAATGTGAGTTGGCCATCTGCCTTTTGAACTGAACTTATCTGGGGGTTAGGCTTAGAGCGGTTTCTTCAGGGCCAGGACCCAGATTCACTAACGGTCGTACGATCCGAAAACTCCCTTACCATTCCCTTACATCTCAACGCTGGTATTCACGAAGCGTCGTAGCGGCCATCTTTGATCGTAGGAAGCCCCTAAAATCCCCTTTCGCAAAGGGTGGTCCAGACCACCCTTACATGAATTTGACCCGGATATAGGTACACAAATATCGATAACACAATCCGCGGCCATAACAAATTCGTCTGCAGTATAGCTCTTTATGACACACTAAGTCATTATTGAGGCAATAATAGCGCAATATGATTGTTAACTTGTGTTTACAACACCATTAAGGCATTTAATACAAAGTATGAATATATTTGTATCCTTAATGTCTTATGACAGGCTGAATTAAGCTATGAATAGCCTACATATGCCAGCCTAGACCTAGTCAAGGTTAATTGATGCACAAATTCATGTGCTGCGACAACACGTAGCCTACCATTAGTAGATTTTAACCCTCATTTATTGCGGAAATGTTTTATTCCAACTCCCCACCACCTCTGAGTTAGATTAGGGTAGCCTATTCCTCAACAAATTTGAAAGTATCACAGGAACAAAATGATAAAAGAATTACCCTAGGCCTAGCCTAAAAAAGAATAACTAATAAATGCTGTGTGAATAATTTTGTTTAGCCTAGCCTTGGCTATAACCTAGGTTTATTTTGAAAAAATTAGGGCTACTTAGGCTAGACAAGTTAGGCCTATGTATGGTATTTTGGTTTGGCTAGCAATGCCTAGCTGGGTTAGATTAGGGTAGCCTATTTCCTCAACAAATTTGAAAGTATCACAGGAAACAAATTATGAAAAGAATTACCCTAGGCATAGTCTAAACAAAAAATAATAGGCTAGCCTATATGGTGTTTTGAATATTTTTGTTTAGCCTAGCCTAGGATATAACCTAGGTTTATTTTGAAAACGTTAGGGCTATTTAGGCTAGAAAAGTTAGGCCTACGTATGGCATTTTGGTTAGGCTAGCAATGCCTAGCTGGGTTAGATTAGGGTAGCCTATTTCCTCAACTAATTTGAAAGTATCACAGGAAAAAATTATGAAAAGAATTACCCTAGGCATAGTCTAAACAAAAAATAATAGGCTAGCCTATATGGTGTTTTGAATATTTTTGTTTAGCCTAGCCTAGGATATAACCTAGGTTTATTTTGAAAACGTTAGGGCTATTTAGGCTTGAAAAGTTAGGCCTACGTATGGTATTTTGGTTAGGCTAGCAATACCTAGCTTGGTGTAGCCTAAGCGTGGTAAAGTAGAAGCCTAGCAGGTTAAGATGGTATTTGCAGGCATACCGTCCTCATTGTTAACTAGCTGTTATTAGTCCCATGCTGGTAATATATTTGATGATGGCAATAAGTCATGGGAGGTGAGGGGGACAAAGCCCCCCTCAACCTATCATTATTTCCCATGGACAACTGTTGGATAATAGATTGAGGAGGCCTATGCTAGGCCTATTTTGAAAAGGTAGATAGGCCTTGAGGTGTTGTGAATACAAAAAAAATATCCTAGCCTAGGCCTATTTTGAAAAATTAGGCTTAGGCTAAGTCTGGCATTTTGGCTTGGCTAGAACTGCCTGTGTAGGCATAGACATAGTAAAGTCTGGCATTTTGGTTTGGCTCGCCCTGTCTAGGTGTAGACATTGTAAAGTAGAACAATATACTGTGGTTAAGGTATAAATAATACACTCCCAACTAGCCTAACATATGATTATCAATGATCAATCCGTCGAAAATCCTTTAACTTGGGCCACTAACAGGCTTCCCTGTAGCCTAGCTAGGCTAATTTCTTATCATCGATTCACAAGATACTCTATTCTTCTTCCTGCTGGCTGTGGTGGATCGAATTAGCCATGCTAAACAATGACAAGCTCATAAATTAAAGTATATTAGGTTCTTCTTGGCGCTTCGATCATGTGGGTGACATATTGTTTATTTACAAAGGCCAAGCGCCTGATTGGTCAAGAGAAGCCTCGATGAAAATAACCGAAAGGGAGCCGTAAGGGAGCTCAACGATGCGTTCGTGAATACACCTTCCGCACTCCCTTAGGAACGATCGTAGGTTGCTGTACGACATCGCACGCTACGACCGTTAGTGAATCTGGGTCCTGGTGAGCAGGCTTAAGATCATTAGAAGAGAAATGACTCTCGACCTATTCAGCGATTCCCTTGACATACCTCTCCTTATTTCCCTTCAGTGATGTTCTGGCTCTACGGGACAGAGCCCTGTGGCACCCCAGATCTCCATTCAAACTGGCAGCACGACTTTCTTCTATTATGTCCAGTGTTACACCTGATAGGAAGCCCCTCCTTGACCTTGGTTTAACTCCAATGCATTCAGCAGCTGCTGACAGGGTTCCACGTTTAAAGTTTTCCCACAGTTCTACAGGGTCCTCCAGCAAGTCAAGCACTTCAAATCGATTTGAAACTGCTACTGCATACTGCCTTGCACACTTCTCATCCTTGAGCCTCTCAAGATGAAACCCGGGGAAATAAAATTTTGAGATTTTTTTTGGGATTTGAGTTGTAGCTTCAGTGTAGCAACAATAAGTCTGTGGTCGTTACCAAAGAACTCGGCACTCCTTTGGATTCTCCAACGATTGGTTAAAAGTGTATGATCCATCTCCTTGGTCACACCACCAGCATTGGAATACCAGGTCCAGCGGTGTGGATCTGGTCTCTGGAACCAGGATCCCGCAATCCTCAACTTCCTGGACCTTGCGAAGTTCAGGAAGAGAGAGCTGTTGACATTGCTGGTGCCAGATCCATGAGGACCGACAAATATCTCGTAGCCAGCCCTATTTGTGCCCGTAACTGCATTGAAATGTCCCGAGGGTGGCACTGATCAACAATAGAGTCAAGCTTGGTGTAGAACAGTTCTTTCTCTTCTAAGTCCCTTATCTCGGTAGGAGCATATGCTAGAGCAGTTGGTTCGGAGATCGGCCCAACACTCTTGACTAATTTCTAACTTCTAACGCTTCTTCTTATACTGTTGATCTTTGCTCTCTTTTGGGCTCCTCCAACCATAAACTTATCTCTGTCACCTGTCCTATCTCTCCAGTACAGCCACCCGATTCGCTCAGCTGGCGCCGCTTGTGGCAGTACTTATTTGATTTCCCATGGAAAGATTTTTGCTTCCGTGGCCCTCTGAGAGTGCTGAACGCATTACCAAGGTAATCCTATCAGGCATGGAGGCATACATTCCAGTTTCTTTCTCTCAGACTAATTCAAACAAATCTTGGTTTAATCACGCTTGTTCTACTGCTGTCTGTAATAAAGGAGGAAGCATTCAAACGGTAACCTCGCCTTCAAACTCAAGAATCTCTTTCTTCCTATGTTTCTGCCCAGAATCAAGCCAATTCTGTTCTTCGACTTGCCAAACACTATTTCATCAATAATAAATGCACTGAACTATCCAACTCTTCCCAAGCTTTCTGGCATCTAGCCAAAAACCTCTCCAACAATTTTTCTTCTATGTATTTACCTCCACTTTTCCACTCTGAGTGCACAACCATCACTTCTTCCTCTGACAAAGCTGAACTCTTTGCTCAAACTTTTTCTGGATGATTCCGGTGCTATTCCTCCCTCTCTACCCTCATCTCTCCTACTTATGCCTGATGTACTTTCTACCCTCTCTGGACTTAATACTAAGAAGGCGTATGGTCCGGATGGTGTTCCCCTGTTGTACTAAAAAACTGTTCGTCCGTGCTGACTCCCTGCCTAGGCAAACTATTTCGTTTCTGTCTCTCCTCTATCATCTTCCTTTCTTGCTGAAAGTTTGCTCTCATTCAACCTGTCCCAAAGAAGGGTGACGGCTCTCAACCCTCCAACTATCATTCAATTGCTCTCTTCTCTTGTATCTCTAAAGGCTTTGAAACTATTCTTACTTCCAAATTTCTTAAGTATTTCTCTTCTCATAATCTACTCTCAGATCGTCAGTATGGTTTCCTTATGGTTCACTCTACTGGTGATCTTCTTTCATATCTTACTAACTCTTGGTCATGCTTCTTTCGTGACTTCGCTGAGACCTTTTCTATTCGCTAGACATATCGAAGGCCAATCTCTAATTTCTGAACTACCCTCCTTCGGTTTCTATCCCTCCATCTGTGCCTCTGTCGCTATTTATTTATTTATATATTTTTTATTTTTAAAGAGACAATGAACGGAGGAAGGAAAAACATAGATAAAACAAAAAGGTCCATGTGCCTAAAGGCATCCTCCATTCATAAAATGTTTGTAACAACTGGATTTAAACTGTTGTAGATTGTAAGTTTGTGGAAAGCAACTAGAGGGAAGTGAATTCCAAAGAGTAGTAGTTCTGGGGATAAATTAATTTTGATAAGCAGAAGTTCTGCATTGTGGAGGAGAAAGTGTAAATTCATGGGCGCTCTCAGCTGCCCTAGTTCTATGGGGAAAGATGTGGAGAGGCAACACAATTGAAGCAAGTTCTTCAGAACAATTGCTGTGAAAATATCTGTAGAATAATGCAAGGGATGCAACGTTTCTTTGTATGGATAATGTAGGAAGGTCCTGTGTGATTGCAGGGTTATTGATTAATCTAATAGCTTTATTTTGAATTTTGTCCAACTGCCTCAATGCAACCACTACACAGAGGTGAACAGTAATCCATCTGAGAACGCACATGACTTTTATATATTACGGCCAACTGCTCGCCAGTGAAGAATTCTCGAACTCTGTACAGGAGTCCCATTTTTTTAGAGGCATTCTTAGCAATGCTTCTAACATAATGTGTCTAGCTCAAGTTAGTAGTTAACGTTACACCGAGAATGTCAATACTAGGGGAAGTGGGAATATTTACATCATTAAAAAATATATGGGAGTCAGTGAGATTCTGTCGGTTAGAAAATTGAATGTACTTTGTTTTCTGCGCATTAAAGGAAACTAGATTCTTTTGTCCCCATTCATTACTTCTAGAAAGGTCCTGGTTTAGAGAAATTGCAATGTTTATTTTTGAATATATAAGATCGGGTTGGGTGAAAGAATTGGTAAATGTGAAGGAACTGTGGAGTGTTGAGTCATCTGCGTAGGAATGTATTGGATTATGAGTGGTAGATATGAGATCATTGATATGAATGAGGAACAGAGTTGGGGCCAAAACTGATCCCTGGGGAACACCAGCATTTATTGAGTGAAATTGAGAATAAAGGCCATCTACCATTACACATATTTTTTTGTTATGAAGATAAGAAGAAATTAGTGGAACTAATGATGCAAGGCCGTAGTGTGACATCTTCGACAATAAGGATTGATGCCAGACTCTATCAAATGCCTTTAATATATCCAGTGCTATTGTATGTGTTTCACCATGTTGGTCTGTAGCTTGGTTGATTTGATGCATAAGAAGGCAAAGAATGCCTGCAGTTGTTCGACATCGTCTAAAACCATATTGCCTATCACTGATTAAGTTATTATTCTCAAGATGCTTAATTATGTGATTATTTAATATAATTTCAAAGACTTTACCAAGAGTGGAAGTTATAGCTATTGGTCGGTAGTTTGACGGATCTGAAGAGGCACCTTTTTTAAGAACTGGATGGATGTTTGCTTCTTTCCAGGATACTGGGAAGCATGAGGTATGAGTACACAGACGGAAAAAATTTGCCACTACATGAGCGAGCACCAAGGAGCATTTTTTAAGTACTATTGGAGGAATTTCATCTGGACCAGGAGCTTTATCTACTGAGAGATTCTTCAAAATAGTTTTGACATGTCTGGTGTGGATCTTAAGTGAGGGAATTTCAGGCGAATTAAAATTAAGTACAGGGACATCTTGATTTATTTCATCTAAGGTTGAGTTGGTGGAAAACATATCCGCAAGAAGGTTATCTTTACCTCGTGGATCACTTACAAGATTACCAGTCGGAGATTTTAATGGTGGAATGGATGAAGCAGTAGTGAAGTTGGATTTGAATGAGTTAAGAGTAGACCAAAATATTTTGTTATCATTCGGATTATTTAGAAGTTTATTTGCCTGCTTGTGGAGAAAGTTAGATTTAGTTAGATTTAATACAACTTTGGCATGATTTCTGATGTTTCTAAAGTAATTAAAGGCTTCATGTGTTTTTGATCTTTTGTATGCATTGTAGGCTATTGCTTTTTGTTCAGTTACTCTAGCACAATTATGGTCGAACCATTTAGGTGAATTACATCTTTTACTGTACTTTTGATGAGGAATAAAAGTTTCCATTCCAATTTTTATAAAATCTTGTATGTGGCTCAAGGTGGAGTGTGCATCATTAGAAAAGAAAGAGGTCCAGGGAATATCAATAAAGAAATCTTGAAGACCCTCCCAGTCTGCCCTATCGTAATGCCATTTACTCACCAAAACAGGTACAGAGTGGGAAGGTGTGGTAGGTGATAGACAGGTGGCCTGTATCAGACAGTGATCAGAAGATCCAAGCGGGGACCTCACTGTAACATCATAGTTTTCTGAATTGGTTGTTAAAAATAAGTCCAGTAGGTGGGAATTATGATCAGGATTATCTGGTACACGGGTGGGTTGGTTGACTAGTTGAATGAGATTAAATGAGTCTGCAAATAGCTCACATTCAAGACCAGCATCATCAGTCCTGGCTGAATGAGTGAGCCATTCAACATTATGGACATTAAAATCACCCAACACAGTGATTTCCTGCCATTCCATAGTTGCGGTTGTGGACGGCCATCGTTCACTTCCTCACGCTATCAACTCCGGTGTTCCTTTGGGTTCCAATTATCTTTCTAATTTTCGTAAATGATCTTCTCAACTGTACCTCCAGTCCTATCCATTCATATGCAGACGACTCTACCTTACACTATTCAATTAGTTTTCCAGAACGTTCCAGCAAGCAATCCTTCAATAACAAACATATTGAAGCCATACAACACTTATTTTCTGATATAACTACCATTTCCAATTAGGGCAGAGAACACGTTGTTGCCTTTAATGCTTCCAAAACCCAATTTCTCCATTTATACCCGTTGTGCACTTTCAGAGGACTATCCCTTATATTTCAACAATACAATAATCAACCCTTCATCTTCTCTCAGTATTCTCGATGTCTATTTCTCTTCTGCTCTCTCTTGGAAGAACCATATTACCAGTCTTGCTAAGGCGGCCTCCCAGAAGCTGGGAGTGCTCAACCGCCTCAAGGGGTTCTTTACTCCTGCACAGATTCTTGTTCTGTACAGGGGCACAGTGCGTCCTTGTATTGAGTCTTGTTCACATGTGTGGGGAGGATCCTCTCACACTGTACTTCTAGACAATGTAGAAAGGTAAGTCTTTCGTATCATTAACTCCTGTCCACTCACCGACTCTCTGCAATCTCTCTCTCTTCGCTGCAATGTTGCATCTCTCTCGCTATGCTATCACTACTACAATAATTAGTGTTCCTCAGAGCTCTCCCAGTGTATACCACCTCATATACTAGGGTACGTAGTACCCGTCTTGCAACTCAATCCCACCTCTACCCTGCGCAATAGTTACTCTCCAACACAAGAGTGAAACGATACTCCCAATATTTCTTCTATACAACAGCTGAGCTCTGGAACTCTCTCCCTGAATCAAGCTTTCCCTCAACCTATGACTTAAATTTCTTCAAACTCTGTGTGTTCAGGCATTTTGGCGTGAATGTTCCTTGATTTTGGCCCTGTCACTCTTTCAACTCTGGGGGAGGCACTCATCACAGTCAGTGTTGCCTTTTGTCTCCCTCATCCACATAGACAAAAATAACAAAAAATAAATATGAGTGCTTCAGCCTCACCAGCATCATACTCATCAACAGGTGTAACCTCCATAGCTGTGGAAGCCAGGGTAGAAGAGATTGCAACAGCCACCCCCTTTTGGTGAGCACCATTGGTAGCTACAGCCATATTTGCGAATGCAAATGCGAATATTTAGTTGTAAAATTTGCGAATGCGAATACGAATTGCGAATATTTCAATAAAATAGTCAATATCTGGTACTAAATACGAAATCCGTGCTCAGTCCTCCTTCATTCCACTCTAGCACCCCAACACACATCTACACTTTTATTTATTCGTTTGTGTTAACATTAAAATTTAATATTGTATATGTTTTTATATTTTCCATTGATTTGGTGAAAATATTTGCATATTCGTAGATAGCTATGAATGGAAATACGGATGCGAATACGAATGCGAATATTGAAAACATAGCAAATATTCGCACATGCGAATTTCGAATGCAAATATTCGGTCCATATCTGGACCGTCACTATAACCATCACAGCTGATCTCGCCCTAGCCAGAACGTCTTACCTCAAAGAGGGCCACTATGTCGACCCCCAGCCGCCGCAGTTCCCCAGATCTGGGAAGTAGTCGGTCATCATCTGAAAGGGTTAATATGTTCCAGGCTCGAAACCGGAGACCCCTCCGAAAGTTAAACTCCAGATAATGTCTTTGGGATAGTGATTCCTCGGCACCTCCACGACCACCCCATGAAATAGGAATAGGTCTAGGCCCTAGGGGACCCGCCACCCATTGGAGGGGTCCCAAAGGCTTTGCCCTACACTTGTTACAGCTGGTATCCCTTCTCAACTAGGGGGAGCAGCAGGGTTGCTTCCCAGAGCCAAGCAGAGCATACCTGGCATTGGACCCCCAGAGTTGCTGGCCCGGAGTCGTGGGCACTCGCCCGGTAGTGCTGGTCACAACACCCAGATCCATTCCCTCTTGTATGTCTGTTAGCGAACTTGTTTATTTGTGGGGGTTGGGTTGCGAGCCCTACCCACCTAACCAGCTAACTTGTCCCCTAAGGTCGCTGGTCACATAGGGGAGGCTTTTTGAGGAGGGGAGTTTTCCTTCCCCCAGGATACTGTTGTGTGTAATATGCTTGTAGTTTAGTGTATTGATAGAAAGAGATGATGCTTTCGGCGGACTAGGAATTGCCTTCTGTGTTCATGTGGCACGGAAAAATAACGGTAGGGAAGACCAAATAGTGAACCAAAGTCCCAGTTACCCTTGTCAGCCACCTATGGCACTCTACATAGTTCTTCCCTGCTTGACTGGTGCCTACAGCCTCCTCCGCCATGACTAGGACCAATCTTCTCAGCATCAGCTAGGACAGGCCTTAGAAAACCTCCTTTAGTGGTGGGTTAGCTTTCCTATTTCAAAGGTGTTGGGCACTCGCCTCAATGGAATATAGCCTTAATGGAAACTCTGATAAGCATTTTTGTTTACGTGAACGGGGCCTGTGGCATTAGTTTTAAATTAGGGGCAATGTGAAAATAAACTCCTTGAAACATAGCAAAGCCATCCATACAAATTAACAAAAACATCATAACAGTCACTCAAGTGTCGGATTGGCTAGTGTTAGTATGTTCAGTAACCCAAGACAAGCCCAAAACACATTTCGTAGGTTAGCAATATGGGACAGGATCGTACATACCTGCGATACCATTTATTTTGTCTAACTTATTTGATCATAGTCTAATCTAAACTACACAATATTATATGAATTAATACCATGCATTTGTAATCTCACTCTCTCTCTCTCTCTCTTTCTCTCTCTCTCTCCAAACCTCACACAACATGTCTCCAGGCTGTCCCTCTCACCAGCTGTGGCAATATTCTCCGCTGATTACTTTTTGTTGTTGTCCACCAACCATTTTTCACTCAAATAAGTTTACCTGTCATCCTTGGGTGGTAGCTGTAATTGTTTTTGTTTTGTTGATTGTTGTTGTTGGGAGGTGTTGGTGATGATGTTGATGGAGGTGGTGGTTTTGGTGGACCTGTTGAACAAGTGAGAGTTATCCCAGTTCAAAAATAGGTTAATCTCGTTCCTCCTATAAGGAGTAACAAGAAAATCAAGCAACTACAGGTCTAGTGACACCTCTAGGCTGCTTGTCCTAAAAAACACTGAGGATCAAGTGTCCAAACAATGGTTTAGAGTGGGTAGGACAAATTGGAAAGGGAACTACTGCCCTGAAACTAATGTCCGTGGCAGGATTAGGAAGTTAGCAGGGGACAGAGGGGTTAGTAACATAACATAGTTATAAGTTATCTTTCTTACGGTAAATCTGGGAAAAAGAAAGTAACGTGTTTGTAATAGAAAATAGCAATAATCCTTGATGAATCTGAGGGAGGACTATAATAAAGTTATTCATTTAAAAACGCAGTCAGTCACAGGTTTGATGCAAGATATTTGTCTAGGTGAAGTTCAAAAGAATCAATGGTGCTGCAGTCTATAACGTCTCGGACAAGCCCATTCCACAAGTTGACAACTCGATAGAAGAAGAAATGTTTATATTCGAGAGTTAAAAGATTTACCAATAATTTTGCAACCGTTTCCCCGCGTGTAATTAGATTGGTCGATAGTGAAGTACTTACTACAGTTCATATTGTCGATGCCTTTGATGATTTTGCACACTTGAATTAAGTCGCCTCTTAATCTGCGTTGGGTTAAAGGAAATCTATTTAATTATCTAAGACGCTCCTCGTATGGTTTGTTCTTTAGGGTAGGTATAATTTTGGTAACTCTACGTTGAACTCGTTCTACCTTGTCTATATCTTTTTGGTAATAAGGGCACCAGGATTGAACGCAGCATTCCAGAAGATCGATGACTAAGGAATTGTAAAGAGTTAGGATAACTTCTTTTGATTTATGCTCAAATGACCTGCCTATAAAGCCAATTATTTTGTTTGCCTTCTTAACTTCAGAACATTGTTGACTCGGTTTCAGGTCACTCGACATTGTCACTCCCAGATCGGTTTCTCTGTCTCACTCTTAAGCTGAGTGCCATTCATCGAATAGTTTGATTTCTCATTTTGGTATCCGATATGTAGTACTTTACATTTATCCGCATTGAAACTCATTTGCCAAATTTTGGCCCAACATGACAACTTATCTAGATTGTGTTGCATATCATCAACTTGTTCTTTTGAGAGTACGCTATTTGCAATTTTTGCATCATTAGCAAACTTTGAGATTGTACAGGTGAGACCCCCATCTATGTCGTTGATGTAAATTAGAAAGATAATTGGTCCTAGTACCGATCCCTGGGGTACCCCGCTACTTACATTGGTCCATGTAGATGCCTTACCGTTTATGACTACTCTTTGCTTTCTATTGCGGAGCCAATTTTCTATCCATTTCAACACACCGACTTGTAATCCATGTGCTTTTAGTTTTAGCAGGAAACGTTTGTGGGGAACTTTGTCAAAGGGCTTTTGAAAATCAAGGTATATACTGTAATATACCTTATTACAGCTTCACTCTCATCATAGAGGTTGAGGATATCGTGAAAGAAGTCCAAAACATTTGTTAAGCAGGAGCGTTTGTTACGAAAGCAAGCCGTGTTGAGTAGTATCTTTAAGTATGTTATTTTCCTCTAAGTGATTTACGAGCCTGTCTCTTGTGAGTGTTTCTAGCATTTTACATACAACTGAGGTTAAGCTAATTGGACGATAGTTACTGGGTAGGGATTTGCTGTTTTTTTTTATATCGGTGTTACGTTGGCTAGCTTCCACTGATCAGGCATAGTTCCAGACTGCAAGGATTTATTAAATAGCAATGTCAGTGGTTTGGAGAGCTCATCCTTAGGTTCCTTTAGAACTCTAGGTGAAATTGTATCAGGTCCAGGCATTTTATTTACCCTGAGTTTATCTAAACATTACAATACTTCTCTCTCTGTAATGGTAATAGGCCTATTGCTTAGACAATCAGAATTATCAATCTGAATCGGCGATGCTGTAGGGTCTTCTGTTGTAAAAAAATTATGCAATGAAGGTATTGATGGCATTACTCATTTGTACAATTGCGCTAAGAAGTCATGACTCGCTTTTTCTAAGGATCGGACAATAGTCCCCAAATCTGGCTACTGCTGGCAACTCTCCACAGCCCGTCAGAGCCCGGTCTTTTCCAAATTTAAAACTATAGGTCTCTGGATATTCCCAATAGTTGGCCTACTGACAAAATTAATCTATTTATGCTCTCTAAATTATATTTATGTTGTAGTTTGAATAAATATAAGTAAGGTTTGCTTTCAATTTCTGTATAATGAAAGTATTTAATTTCCATACGCTATCTGGCATCCCACGACCTGGAGGCCTACGGCCCTGCTGCTACCCTGCAAGACACACGGCAGTCACTGTCAGGATATGAGGGGGAGTGCATCACTTCTGCTTTTATATCCACATTTGTCCTTACTACTTGCCTTTCCATCTTCTGTTCTTATATGAGAGTTCCTATGGGCTATTACATATATTATAAGTGAAATGTCATCGTCTGTCTAATAATAATAATAATAATCTTCTGGTTACTTATATAGCGCCCGTATCTCCTCCTTCGAGGATTCACAAGCGTTTGGCTTTCTTTAGTCTACCAGAGACCATTACCCATCCCCCTTGCTCATGGGGAGATGGTAACCGCCGGCTGTATCCCAGAAAAACTTTTCAATCTGAGCGGGGATTGAACGTGAGACCTTCAAGATGGGAATCAGGCACGCTATCAACTGAGCCAGCCGGACGGCTTCTATACAAATTACAAGCTGTTCTCGAGTATTCAGACATTCTAACAAAATATGCTGGAGATGGCTCGGTCTTTCAAGCAGAATGTCGTATCGCCTAGAGAATTAAATGTGGACAAAAATACTGTTATATGTTTAACCCTTAAAAAGCGGCTCACCACATAAGTCGTTTTTAATAAAGCTGGACTATGTGGCGGCGCTCGACATAGGTCGAGTGGCAATTTCAGCACGTAATGTTGCTGAGAGAGAGAGACAAGTGGTGGCAGGAGACTAGCGAGCGTATGACTGCTCCAGACCACCGCGGCGAACCTACTGACACGAATCTCAGCTCCCTCCTCCCTCTCTCACTCGCTATATACGGAATTGTATCGGGAAAGTGGCTAATTGCCTGCTTTTTGCACTCGCGTTGCACGGTTATTGCAAGAAAACTAGCCATCATAAAAGGATCGTTATGGTGTCATTCGAAAGCTCTGTTTATGCCCTTTCAGGGATAGATACTTGTTTTACGTTCTGGGTCTTATTTAGGCATGAAAATGATCACGTAAACAGCCCTATTTTGGCTAAAAACACCCCGCTGGGCGGTACATATAAATAAACCGCATAGGCCGCTAAAGAAGGGTTAATTACGTGATTTATTGACACTCATGGTTGAATATAACTTTTAACAGTTTATTTTAATTTTATGAGATACTTTTCTCCCAGTATTATTGGTTTAAAAAGTAATACAAGCATTAAGAGACTTCCTCCACATATTAATCCTGAATCTAGCGAGCGAAATACTACGAGTTTCACATTCTTTCGTTTGGCTTAGTCTCAACTTTCGTATTATATGGTTTCCTCTCACATAATGAGATCAATATATTGCAACAATACTAATATATCATGTTTTTTGCATTTTTTCCTTAAATACAGTTCTTCCCGGTGTGTAATAATTGTATTATAGTGGAACCTGAATTGTTGCCAGATAGCACTTTCTGAACGAAAGGTATATACTGGAAATCAAGTCATGACTTCTTAGCGCGATTGTACTTCGTCTTTGGTGTATTCCCTATTTTCATCGACTAACGGTCCAACAGTTGAAGTAACTACTTTTTTCTTTCGGATATAACTATAGAATTCTTTCGGGTTTGTTTTACTTTGATTCGCAACATGTACCTCCAGGGTCTTTTTACTTTGCTTAGTTAACTGTTTGGCTTTGTGTCGTAGTTCTACAAATGTCATCTGTTCTTCTTCATTTTGTGAGGATTTTAATCTATCATTAGCAATCTTTTTAGCAAGCAAACAGTCTGAAATCTCTTTATTCCACCATTTGGGCTTATCATTATGGCCTGTACGCCGTATTTTCGATGGTATGCAGTCTTGCACTGCTTTTAGGTAAGTGGATGCGAATAATTCCCAAGATTTATTTATGTCGTTTTTGTTAATTAGAAAGCTCCAGTCAGTTTCTTTAAACATAGCTGTAAGTTTACAAAAGTTTGCTTTCTTGAAATTAGGGACTTTATCAATGCTGCTATTTGGTTCGTTACTAGTAAACTTTAAACTGAAAGTTATTGTACGATGGTCGCTGTTACTCAATTCATCACCAACATTAAAAGTCTCTATTAATTCTTCTTTTGTTGCAAGTACAGGGTCAAGAACGTTATTACCACTGGTCGGCGATCGAACAAATTGATAGAGCGAACTCTCTTGCAAGTTCGCATACAAGTCATGTCCGGAGTGTGAAGTAAGAGTATCGCCCCACTTGCTCACAGGTAAATGAAAGTCGCCAAAAAGTACGGTATCCTGTGAGTTACTTTCATCTGGAATTGGTTCGTAAATTTATCGGTCAGTTTGCACTGATTGAGCTGGAGGTCTGTATATTAATGCAAGTATTATTTTTGTACCTTTATTATTCTTTATTAGCACAAAGGATGTGTCGACATTCACAATATGAGGTTTTTACAGGAGGGTCGGGTTAAGACTTTCTTTGATGAAAAGTAAAATGCCACCTCCATTTCTATTTATTCAGTTTTTTTTTTGGTAATATTCGTGTCCGTATTTACTGTAAATATGTTGTCATTTGTATTTCCATAAATATATGAATGAGAATCTTAGCATAGCAGCAGTATTATAATTTTACATGGTTGACCGAGTGAATCATCTATTGGTTCGAAGCGTGTGTTCATAGGTATGCGGCCTTGTGATAGCTAAAGTGGGCTGTCGTCCAGAAACAATGCGCTCCACATGCCCGGGTCCTATCAAAGTGTCTCAGAAGTTGCGATTTCTGACTGTACATCACTACATGAGCAAGTTAATCTGGTTCCCAAGCAAACTAATCGCACATATAACAATACACTATCGTAATGTTCAAGGAATTAATCAGTTTTAGAAGTACGGGACGTTCTGGTAAATTTGACTAAATTCTGTATGAATAAAGAAACTACAATTTGTATAAAATTATATAATATGGTAATTTGCAATTTGTCAAGATATGTATAATAGTTAAACAAAAACAAACAGCACTCACTAACGATCCAATCGGGTAGGTACAGTCGGTCACCTTTCCGACTGGGCCACCTAATGGTAATTTCGCTGGGTCTTTCGCTCTGATATTACTAAGATCGCTAACTCCCCCACACCCTGAATCTGTTGCATATTATGTCCCATAGATGGCGTCGTTAGATTTGCTGGGAAGGAGAGGGATGGGCTACACGGAGAAGGGGTTGGGTGGGGGTGGGGTTATTGTGTAGGGAAGGTTGGAAGTGTGAATTATTTCACCAGGTTTAAGGTTACCGTTTTATCTCTTGATATTAACTAAGTGAAATCAGCCTTCAAGAAATATTTGTTTATGTGTAATTATTGTTTGCAAACCAATGTGTAGGGATCACTAGATTCACTATCTATTTAGTAAGACAGCTCTTTCTCACTCATTCACTCACACTAGCTATTTATATATCTATCTATTTATATCTATCCACATTATAGATTAGTCTTTTCCTTAGCTGATGTTCATTTGCTCTTCTTTGGGTTAATGTTGGTGTCTTAATTTTGGTTGAGGTCCCGGGCTTGCCCGTATTGTCGATTTGCGGCATTTGTTTTTGGGCTCCTCATACCTCTCTGTCTCATGCCTTTTTTTTCTTCAAATACAGAATTATGTGTAGCATTGTGTTGTTATTTAAAATAAAATAATGTTTCTATGTATTGCATATCCATATCCATCTAGTCGACATAGTGAAATGCCCATACCAAAATAACAGCTTTCATAACTAGTCGCTTACACCAAAGAATCCTACACTGCTACAGAAAAATTATGAGGTCATTCAGCAATAAAAAAAGTGTAATATATATATTGATATAATTATGATATTCTCCAGATGTGTATTTTGTGTTTGAGAATGGGGTTTGGAGAAGAAAAATATATATATATGACTAAAGTACAGTATACAAATATCAGACTTTAGAACTGGTAATCCACTTAATTAAATAAAACAAATACATGATTGCTCGGAAATAAGTGCTACAAACCTCAAAGTCGTTATAACTTCTAAGAAAAATAGGTCCTACTAAAATGTCATTGGAAAACGCTATATACTTTCAAAGTAGCCCCAGAGAAGTTTTAGTCGTTTGCATTTCCCAATGTTGATATGTATGGTAAAGGTGTTTGTTATTAGCATATACATTTGGATATCAATGCAAATATAATTAACCCTTCTTTAGCGGGGCCCGACTTAAGTCCGTATAGAGAACACCTGCCCAAAGAGCGGGGCCCGACTTAAGTCTGTGTGCAATTTTGGAGCAATATTGCCTCTGAGAGAGAGACGAGCGGTGGGCGGAGCGTAGGTCGGGCTCTGACCGTTCGCCACGGTTCCCGCGGGCGTACTGACGTTTACTCCACACACATCCACCCTCCCTCCCTCACTACACAGGGTATTATGTCAAGAAATTACCGTATTTTAGGGATTTTTCCTTCGTCTTGCACGATCGTTGCAAGAGAACGCGTGGTCGTAGGAGGATGGTTCTGGTGTCATTGGAAAGCTGAATTAACGCCCTTTCAGGGATACATAATTGTATTACGCTCTGGCTCTTGTTTATGCATGAAAAAGAGCACGGAAACAAGGCCATTTAGGGTAAAACCACCCGCTTGGCGGGTAGTAGAAATTCCTTACAGGCCCGCTCGTAAGGCGTGTGACGTTAACCACTCCGTTAGAACCGCATGGCTTGTCCTACAGTGACCCGCTAGGATTGCCAGGCCAGTGGATGGGGCTACAGTTTATGTATTAGAGTGTGCTTTATTTCATCTGAAAGCTTGTGTCATGGGCAGTCCAGAAAGGCTTTTTGTTTCACCCATGTCAAGGCTTTATATATTTAATTGTAAAGTATATGTTTTATCATTAACTAGTAATGATGGGATCTGGGAGAGAGAGAGAGAGTAGAACAGAGTGAGAGGGAGCGCGCAGTGTTTTTGTCCCGCTCGATGACGTCACGGCTGGCTGCCTCGCGGGGGTTGGTGGAGAGAGGTCCTTACCATGCTGCAAGCTCTTGCTAGTGGCTAGAGGACTTGTAACCGTTTTTTTCCCACGCATCTCGAGCTGGTGCGAGTATATATACAGTTCCTCGCCACTCTCTCCCTCAGATCTGGTTTCTAGAACGCACCCATCTTTTTCCCTTGCTACCTGTACCCCGCTCGCACCTGAGAATCTTTTCCTCTGCCTATCTCTCTCATTTTCCATATCTTTCACCACCTTTTATTAATATTATACCCCCTCTGGTTAACTGCAAAATCAGCTTCATGCTGGCCAGATGTATTGTGCGTTAAGGTCTGATATAACCCATGTATCTTAGTTGTTAAGATAAGTGGATCACGAAGCATTGGTTGGCATTTATATTGTTTAAGTACTGCATCCTTTAATTATTAGTGTTCTGCTGGATTAGATAATGCTAGACTAGGAGTCTGATATTATAAGGTATTGTTTCCTATGAGTGCTGGCTTTAGTTAAAAGCTGCACGACATACCTGAGAACTGGAGTTGATTGAGTAAATTCTAGTCTGTGTGCCATTGAGAGTAGAGCATGCACGAATGAGGGCTTTTTGCCTATACCATTCTGCACTGTTCTAGTCTCGATTGTTTGTCTTTGAGGTACGCCAGGAGAACGCTTAATACTTCGGTATTAAGGTTTCTCAAGAGAGCTACCCTTCCCTATAACGTAATATTTGACGCACAGACTTGAGATTTGCACTAGGCTATGCGGCATGCCATGCGCACCAGTATCTCGTATCATTGACTCTAGCTAGACTTTATCAATCATAGTAGACATTAAGTATATTAACCTAATTACTCTTTTTATGCATACCCGTTTATGATTACACAAGCATTTCGCAGCCTAGTTTGATGTATTGAGACACAAACGACTTAGGCTCTTTTTGTTGATAGGAATACTGCATTGTCGTGGCGATTATTATTATTGTTGTTGTGTTTAGGATATTCTTGGCTCCGACGGCATTATATATATTCTGCCTTTTTGTGTGCATAGCCTGCACGAGCATTGTTCCGCTGCCTGCCTTTTTGGGTTCCATTTCCGATACGAGCATCTTTATAGCATCTAACATTTAAAGAAGATTCCTTGTTAGTGTTGAAGGACTTTAGTGCACTTTCTTTCATGCAGGAGTGCCTGACATTTATTGATTAAAGTAACGTAAGCTGTAACTTCTCTTACCACCGTACTTTGCATACCATAACCAAGCACCTTCGGTTATAGGTAGTAATAGGCTGTTTTCACATAACACTAAGCCTAGAGTAGACGCACATTTATTGAGAGTTTGATAGCCTATTATTGCATATAGAACTCTGTAGAGTATTTGTGTTCTTTGTTCACTGGGAATATACATCAGAGGTTGGAGCTAGCGCTTTCCGTTGTAGCATTTATGCCATTACTAGTCCAATGAATAAGAGCCCTGATATATTTAAACCCCAGTCGTAACAAATGGCGACCTTACCTAGGATTTGGTGAACCTACATTTATTAAGCAGGGAACATTTGTTGTTTTGGGGAATATTTTGCGAGGATCAGCAAGAATAATTTTTTTTTGCAACATAGTATAGCCCTTGAGTATTTCCGAGAATTTTTGTGTGTATATCGAGGTATAAGAGTTTGGGGTGCTTCTTTTCTGAATATTGTGGTGAGAATTTTTTGTGAGCATCATGTCTTATACCGGATCAGAGGAGAATGGAGACACAGTACGTAATGTCGAGACTGAGGAACAGCAGTATGATGAAAGGGTTAATCGGGTGAACTGTGAGGAGGATGCTAGGATATTTTTGCAATGGCCTGTTACTGCCGAGCGGTTGGAGGGTATGGAGCGGTACGGTCTTCAATGCCTGGCCACAGCTATTGGTCATGCGGGTACTAGCGGCATGACCAGGGATAACTTGATAACGTGTGTACTGGGCAGGGTGACTGGTGAGCGAGATGGGTTGAGTGCTCAGAGCCCTTCGGCCATGCTTCCCCTACACTCGACTCCCAGCCATCCCAGTAGTTTGCCGACCCCGGGTACGCTTCCACAGTTGGGTGGTGACTGGCAGGGGGGGTTGCCCCTGGGGGGACCACCGGTAATTTCAAACATTGTAGCACCTTCACCTCCTCAAGGGTTATCGCCAGAATTATTGTTTAAGCTCGAATTAGCTAAGCTTCAGCATCAGCAGCAAATAGAATTAGCCAAGATAGAAGAGAGAAAAACTATCAGTCAGCAGCACATAGAGCTAGCAAAAATCCAAGCTGACTTAGAGTCGACTAGGTACTGTGCCGACATGGACGTAGAGAAGTCGCGAGTAGAGGCAACGGGACAGCGACTTGGGGCTGGTAACCGTGTTCATGAGCAGTCTCTCTCGCACTTATTGAAACTGGTTCCGGTGTTTGATGAGAGTGGTGTAACAGAATTTTTCACACGCTTTGAGAAGAAGTGCCAGGAACACCAGTGGCCAGAGAATAAATGGGCAGCACTTGTATCCTCTAGATTAATAGGCAAGGGTCTTAACCCTTAATTAGCGGCTCACCACATAAGTCGTATTTAATAAAGCTGGACTATGTGGCGGCGCTCGACATAAGTCGAGTGGCAATTTCAGCATGTAATGTTGCTGAGAGAGAGAGACAAGTGGTGGCAGGAGAGTAGCGAGCGTATGACTGCTCCAGACCACCGCGGCGAACATACTGACACGAATCCCAGCTCCCTCCTCCCTCTCTCACTCGCTATATAAGGAATTGTATCGGGAAAGGGGCTAATTACATGCTTTTTGCACTCGCGTTGCACGGTTATTGCAAGAAAACTAGCCATCATAAAAGGATCGTTATGGTGTCATTCGAAAGCTCTGTTTATGCCCTTTCAGGGATAGGTACTTGTTTTACGTTCTGGGTGTTATTTAGGCATGAAAATGATCACGTATACAGCCCTATGTTGGCTAAAAACACCCCGCTGGGCGGTACATATAAATAAACCGCATAGGCCGCTCGTAAGGTGTTAAAGCCTACGATGCGTTACCTTTGGAGTCATGTATTGTGTATGAGGATCTCAAGGAGGCTGTCCTGAGGGCTTACGAACTGCAACCAGAAACGTACCGTTTGAAGTTCCGGGGTGTAACTAAGGGAAGAGATAGCACCTTTTTGGAACACGCCCGGGACTTGTCCGATGCTATGGGGAACTGGCTCCGATCTGAGAAGGTCACAACATTTGATGAAATTAAGCAGTTAATGATGTTGGAGCAGTTCTTTAAGAGCACGGGCGGTGATCTAACTTTGAACTTAAAGGAGAAAAACCCAAGAACTCTAGTAGAAGCAGCAGAAATGGTTGATCTACGGCTGTCGTTGATTCGGGGTTGCGGGTCCTCACAGAAGTACGATGCAAGTGCTAGGGACCGTTATCCTCCCCCTCCCCGTAGCAATGACACATTTAAACCAAAGAGCAATGAAACTAAAACTGAAGCCAAACCTACCACCACACCGTATGTGAAAAGTCAGGGGCCTTTTACATCACAGTATAAGCCGAAACCGAAATTTATGTGTTTTAGGTGCCACCAGGAGGGTCATAAGGCAAATGAGTGCCCTAGTCGACCTCCTCCGGCAGCCGTGTCTTTTGCTCACGGCATTGGAGTGTTCAAGAGGACATCGGAGTTTGTTAGAGGCATTTCTTCCGAGGTAAATACACTACCAGTGCAGAAGGATCCGGAAGGCTTATTCCCTGTCCGTGATGCCTTTAGTGACCACAGGGGACTCGGTTGTGTGGAGTGGGGGGGTAGAAGACATGAGGTGAGAATTTTGCGTGACACTGGGGCATCGCAAACACTGTTGAGAAATTTCACTGGTAAACCTGTCAATACGGCGCGGGTGGTTGTGGTTCAGGGAGTTAATGCGACAAGGTCATACCCGCTTGTAAGAATGAAGGTGGAAGTTGATGGTGTGACTCGTGACCTGGATGTAGGAATTGTGGAGAAGTTACCTGTTGGGGGCGTCGACCTCCTTCTTGGCAACGACTTTGCGGGGCCTACTTCTGAGGCTCCACCCTTAGTCGTTGTCGAGAAGCCAGCCGACGTGAGTAGGGAGGAGCAGGAGTGGGTTGGGAAGTGTCCGGGGCAGCCTATGGAGTGTGTTGTCACCGGAGATTCTGCATCCAGGGAGTCATATTCTGGTCAACAATCTTTAGATCAGCGGAGGAAGGGTACCGAGAAGGGGTTGGAAGTTGATGCGGTTGAGAGTTTAGTGTCAACGGACCTTCTCGGGGACTCATTATTAGGACCACATTTCGAGTCTGGAGAAGACCCAGTAACTGTTCCTGAAGGGGCAGAGGATGGGCTTAAAAAGACGAAAGAGTTGAAGGAGGACAGTGATGCACAGTCGGGAGATGTAGCAACAAGGTACCCTGACGCGTACCCTATGAGAAATGGGTCGGCGAAAACGGTGGTCCGAAGCTTGCTAGTGTATTTTTCCCGGTATGGTTACCCGCAGGGGCTTCAGTCAGTCCTGGGACCCAACTTCACTTCTAGCCTCTTTGTCCAAGCAATGCCGCAGCATGAGATTGTTGGGGTTGTGTCATCTGCATATCATCCGGAGAGCCAGGGTGTGTTAGAGCGATGGCACTCAGCCTTGAAATCTGTGCTTCGTTGTTGTTGCTTTGAGAGTGGGAGGGATTGGGATCTTGGCCTGCCATGTGTTTTGTTTGCTGTGTGGGAGGTACCTGGGGAGAGTTTGGGATTGAGCCCTAATGAGCTCGTCTTTGGACACCGTGTCAGAGGGCCTCTCCATATGGTTGAAGAAGTATGGGAGGCGCAGAAAAACCTTGTTCTATGCTCAAGTGTGTCCTCAACAGTCGAGAACGGATGTTGCGCAGTCTGGAGTTGGCTGGTCGTAATTTGACTAGCTCTCAGGCCCTCAGGAAGGACAGGTACGACCTCAAGGTTGAACTCAGGGAGTTTCACGTGGGTCAGGAGGTGTTGATTCTACTGCCCCTTGTAGGTCACCCCTTATCCGCAAAGTACGCTGGTCCTTATAGGGTGGTGGAGGACCTATCGGACCTGGTTTACTTGGTAGCCACTCCAGACAAGCACAATCAGTTATGTCATGTTAATCCCATGAAGGAGTATGGGAGGCACCCCCCTGAGCCTCTCACTGTGCCTGTGATGACGTTTAGCAGTCAAGGTGGAGAAGGAGAACGGGACAGTCAAGCTCAGGTGGAGGATAACTGGAAGGACAAGAAGTTCAAATGGGCACCTGAGTGTGAGAAGGTGTTTAGGGAAGTAAAACACCTGTTGTGCACTCACCCGATCCTCAGGGCCCCTGACTTTAGCCTACCTTTCCAACTAGCAACGGAGGCTAGTGGTGTGGGGGCTGGTGCCGTCCTTGTGGAAAAGGACGATGATGGGCTGGAGCATCCTGTTAGTTTCTGCTCGGAGAAGTACAATTCGGCCCAGGGGAGCTGCTCTGTTGTCGAGGAGGAGCTGTTGGCGGTTGTGCTTGTGCTGGGGCATTTCGAGGTCTATGTTCCAGCCTATGGTCCAGTCGTTGTAGTTTACCCAGATCATCACCCTCTCAAGTTCTTGGACCAGTTTCACAATCGGAATATGAGGCTGACCAGGTGGTCACTAAGGTTATTGGTATATAACCTGGACATACGCCATATTGCCGGTTGTGACAACGTGGTTGCAGATGGTCGTTCAAGGGTATATGATCCTGGGTAGATTGACACACGGGTAGCCTCCTGCTTTAGTTTGAATAGTATTTTGCGCTTGGTGCTTGTTGGCTCGCGGTTGTAGTCCAGCGTATTGGGTCGTAAAGCAGGAGTTGAGCGTTTGGTATAGAAGAAAAAACTAGGCTTGCCCCTATAGTGCAGCCGAAATAAACAAATTATAAACATAAAAAATCAAATAAAAACTCTTTCTTTGATAGTTGATTTTTTTTAGTATGTTATAGCAGTAATTCTGAGTTGCACTCCTCTCAGAATGCTGGGCTAGAGAAGCTCGCTCTTGAGGAGCATAACTACATATAATTTAACCTATGGTGTTGGGGAGGGTTATAATTTTGAAAAATGTTTTGTTGAAGAACTGTGCCAGATATTTTACTGCCGCTGGGTGATGGGAAGTGGAGATATAGCATGGGTTCTAACCATCAGATTTTTGTGAGCCTTGGGGCCTCTGAGAAAAATCTTGGGGGGGGTGTGACGTTAACCACTCCGTTAGAACCGCATGGCTTGTCCTACAGTGACCCGCTAGGATCGCCAGGCCAGTGGATGGGGCTACAGTTTATGTATTAGAGTGTGCTTTATTTCATCTGAAAGCTTGTGTCATGGGCAGTCCAGAAAGGCTTTTTGTTTTCACCCATGTCAAGGCTTTATATATTTAATTGTAAAGTATATGTTTTATCATTAACTAGTAATGATGGGATCTGGGAGAGAGAGAGAGTAGAACAGAGTGAGAGGGAGCGCGCAGTGTTTTTGTCCTGCTCGATGACGTCACGGCTGGCTGCCTCGCGGGGGTTGGTGGAGAGTGGTCCTTACCATGCTGCAAGCTCTTGCTAGTGGCTAGAGGACTTGTAACCGCTTTTTTCCCACGCGGCTCGAGCTGGTGCGAGTATATATACAATTCCTCGCCACTCTCTCCCTCAGATCTGGTTTCTAGAACGCACCCATCTTTTTCCCTTGCTACCTGTACCCCGCTCGCACCTGAGAATCTTTTCCTCTGCCTTTCTCTCTCATTTTCCATATCTTTCACCACCTTTTATTAATATTATACCCCCTCTGGTTAACTCTTCAAAATCAGCTTCATGCTGGCCAGTTGTATTGTGCGTTAAGGTCTGATATAACCCATGTATGTTAGTTGTTAAGATAAGTGGATCACGAAGCATTGGTTGGCATTTATATTGTTTAAGTACTGCATCCTTTAACACCTTACGAGCGGCCTATGCGGTTTATTTATATGTACCGCCCAGCGGGGTGTTTTTAGCCAAAATAGGGCTGTTTACGTGATCATTTTCATGCCTAAATAAGACCCAGAACGTAAAACAAGTATCTATCCCTGAAAGGGCATAAACAGAGCTTTCGAATGACACAATAACGATCCTTTTATGATGGCTAGTTTTCTTGCAATAACCGTGCAACGCGAGTGCAAAAAGAATGTAATTAGCCACTTTCCCCATACAATTCCGTATATAGCGAGTGAGAGAGGGAGGGAGGAGGTGGGATTCGTGTCGGTAGATTCGCCGCGGTGGTCTGGAGCAGTCATACGCTTGCTACTCTCCTGCCACCACTTGTCTCTCTCTCTCAGCAACATTACGTGCTGAAATTGCCACACGATATATGTCGAGCACCGCCACATAGTCCAGCTTTATTTAACTCGACTTATGTTGCTCGCCGCTAATTAAGGGTTAATTATTAGTGTTCTGCTGGATTAGATAATGCTAGACTAGGAGTCTGATATTATAAGGTATTGTTTCCTATGAGTGCTGGCTTTAGTTAAAAGCTGCACGACATACCTGAGAACTGGAGTTGATTGAGTAAATTCTAGTCTGTGTGCCATTGAGAGTAGAGCATGCACGAATGAGGGCTTTTTGCCTATACCATTCTGCACTGTTCTAGTCTCGATTGTTTGTCTTTGAGGTCCGCCAGGAGAACGCTTAATACTTCGGTATTAAGGTTTCTCAAGAGAGCTACCCTTCCCTATAACGTAATATTTGACGCACAGACTTGAGATTTGCACTAGGCTATGCGGCATGCCATGCGCACCAGTATCTCGTATCATTGACTCTAGCTAGACTTTATCAATCATAGTAGACTTTAAGTATATTAACCTAATTACTCTTTTTATGCATACCAGTTTATGATTACACAAGCATTTCGCAGCCTAGTTTGATGTATTGAGACACAAACGACTTAGGCTCTTTTTGTTGATAGGAATACTGCATTGTCGTGGCGATTATTATTATTGTTGTTGTGTTTAGGATATTCTTGGCTTCGACGGCATTATATATATTCTGCCTTTTTGTGTGCATAGCCTGCACAAGCATTGTTCCGCTGCCTGCCTTTTTGGGTTCCATTTCCGATACGAGCATCTTTATAGCATCTAACATTTAACACCTTACGAGCGGCCTATGCGGTTTATTTATGTGTACCGCACAGCGGGGTGTTTTTAGCCAAAATAGGGCTGTTTACGTGATCATTTTCATGCCTAAATAAGACCCAGAACGTAAAACAAGTACCTATCCCTGAAAGGGCATAAACAGAGCTTTCGAATGACACCATAACGATCCTTGTATGATGGATAGTTTTCTTGCAATAACCGTGCAACGCGAGTGCAAAAAGCAGGTAATTCGGTACTTTCAGTACATAATTGAGTATGTAGCGAGTGAGAGAGGGAGGAGGGAGCTGAGATTTGTGTCAGTAGGGTCGCCGCGGTGGTCTGGAGCAGTCATACGCTCGCTAGTCTCCTGCCACCACTTGTCTCTCTCTCTCAGCCACATTACGTGCTGAAATTGCCACTCGACCTATGTCGAGCGCCGCCACATAGTCCAGCTTTATTTAACTCGACTTATGTTGCTCGCCGCTAAATAAGGGTTAAAGAAGATTCCTTGTTGTTAGTATTGAAGGACTTTAGTGCACTTTCTTTCATGCAGGAGTGCCTGACATTTATTGATTAAAGTAACATAAACTGTAACTTCTCTTACCACCGTACTTTGCATACCATAACCAAGCACCTTCGGTTTTAGGCTGTTTTCACATAACATTAAGCCTAGAGTAGACGCACATTTATTGAGAGTTTGATAGCCTATTATTGCATATAGAACTCTGTAGAGTATTTGTGTTCTTTGTTCACTGGGAATATACATCAGAGGGTGGAACTAGCGCTTTCCGTTGTAGCATTTATGCCATTACTAGTCCAATGAATAAGAGCCCTGATATATTTAAACCCCAGTCGTAACAGGCGTTAAACCGTTCAGAGAGAGAGCGAGAGGGAAAGGCAGAGACGAACTAAATGGAGGAATACATCGAATATCAGTGGATAGAGTATTATTAATCTAAAGAATAAGTACTCGGTAATGTTAACTCTATATATTCATCTTAACATATGAAAACAATTACCCGCAGAGCCACTTCACCTATGTAATGCAAATTCCCATTACAAGCAACCCAATTCCTCCATATGACAATCAAAGGTTTGATGTTCTCCACTTCTCTTTACCTAATAAATTGTTTCTCTGTGTATGAAAGAGGCAAAAATACTTATAAACATTTTGACCTCCTATTGTCCCCCTTCCCCCGGTCAGAACAGAATGATTAGCACATAACCATATTCAAGGTGCACTGGAATGTAACTGCAGGACATGCAAGCTTGAAACAAAGTCATAGGGTGAGGGATAGAAACATTTACGGAGTGAATTCCATACTTTACTTGTTGAGATGAAAAATTACGGGGAAATTTTAGTTAACTGTTGGCTTTGAATGGTGGGCAGAAAAGTGGTGGGAATGAGTTACAAAGCGGGTGGCCCTCTGTCTCTGCAGAGTGAGAGGTATACGCTGGGACACCTGTGAAGAACACTGATTATAATAATGGCATAACAGTAATATACATGCAATTTTCACAATGTATACATGGAATTTTCACAATTTGGAGAGATTGTAGACAATATGGTGGAGAAGAGTAGAGACTACATGCCTTTGACTGCACCCTTTCAGAGGCATTTTTCATATGCGAACAATACCTGATACGCTTACAACAGTGTCCCTGTATGGAGAAAGAGTCTGTACGGGGATAAGGGGCTAACAGACGATTGAGCAAACCATTGCCATTGGTGGTGATGAACGTTGAAATTTCCTAAAGTGGAGATTCAGAGAAAGGAGAAATGGCTAGAATGTGTTCCACTTTAGAGTTTAGATAATCAAACAATTTGGGAAAGTCGGTAGAGTTAGGGGAAAGACAGATATCACAAATGTTTAATATGAGAAGGACAGGAAAGTTTGAGCCATAAAGTGGAGAATTCAGAGGAGCCAAAATCGGATATACGAGAGAAAGTGAGTTTTTTTGTGCACGTATGCACAACATCCGCCTTTGGCTTTGAAACTAGGATAGAGAAAGTAGGAGGATACAGAGATGGGGCTGCTGGCAGTTGCTTCAGACACCTGAGTTACACACCCACTAAATATGTCCGCCTTGGTTGGGATCGAACCCAGGTCAAGCAGATATACACATGAGCGTGCTTGCCATTCGACCGCCGTGGCTCCACTGCTGAATGAAATTATCAAGCACTAGCCTCAATAAAATGTATGATTGTAGACAAAACAATAAAGGGGAACCTCGGTCGGGAGGTTCATGGTCGATGTATGAACTATTAACACGGATATTATATGCGATTGTTGTTACAGGAATGAATGGAGGAAGTTTGTTAGGAAGAACATATGAAGGTAATTGTAACCTTTTAATTGACACACCTGGAAGGTCATCATCCCCGATGTTGTGAAGAGACTTTGTTGTGGAAGTGTATATCATATGAGGTGAAGCCAATGATATTGAGGCCTGGTGAATGTTGTTCTGAATGTTAGAGTGCTTGCTTTTGGCAGGCGTTTATTATATTCATTCTCTCCCTGTCAACGTTGTTCCCTTTCTAATGTCCCTTGCTAATCCTCCCTACCTATTTAACGGGATGGAAGGGTTGGCTACTGATTGTCTGACTGCCTATTACACTTCCTGTGGTAGCATTAGATAACCAGTAGTGCTGTCTGTTATATACTAATATCTATACTGTTTCAGCGACTCTGGGGTGATACTGGCCCACGTAGATGTCAATAGTTCCAGCTGATTGACTTGTGCGACCGTGACTAGTTAAACATTTAAAAATATATAATTACTAAAAGACGAGACATTGAACACGGTCGCATGAGCCAATCTGCTAGAATTATTGACATCTAGGCGAGCCGTTCCTACCTCAGCGTCGCCGAAACAGAGTATAGTGATCCAGCAGCCCACATAATGGACACCAACAGAGTTTGACAAACTAATGGTCCTCCAGATATTATCTGCCATTACTCACAGGGCACTTGGTTTATGAATACGCATAGAGTTAGAAATAATTTATAAGGGGACAGTCTCTTATCAAACTTACACACTTTACTGCACATCATATATAATTACCCTTGCATAGATTTAATCATATAATATTAAAAATTAACATAGTTATATCGGTATTTAATAAGTAGAAAGTGCGGTCCTTGTGACTCTTCTGCCAAACCACTATGCAGAGAGAGAGAGAGAGAGAGAGAGAGAGATGGCAATAGCCATAATCTACACTGATATGCGCGTGTATATAGTGAACCATTAGTGTTTATCGAACCACAAGTGTGTGTGGATTCGGTGGGGGAAAACACAGGAAAGAGCTATGATTCTTTATTCTCTAACTTTTCGGGCTATGTATTACCCATCTTCAGAGAGACAACGTCTCTCTGAAGATGGGTAATACACCCGAAACGTTAGAGAATATTAGTGTAAGTCTGTATGAATGAATGGATTCTCGTTCTGTAAAGAGGGATGTGAGTGGTCATTTTGGGTTTGGTAGATGTAATAATAGTTTGTAGTACAACCTTTAATACAATTATTATATGATGTTATGAATAGTTACCATAATCATTAAATCTATTGTATATGCTAATACAAAATAGTTAAAAGTATATAACTTCAGAAGAATATTTAAATATTTAGCATTACATGTTATGCAGACAGTAGCCATCATACATTAGCCAACCTTATTTCACCAATGTGGAGCCTGGCGCTTTCGATTTGCTTCATATATATTTGTGCAAGATATTAGGAATGTCAACGAATCATGGTAAAATGTGAAGTTATGCACGACACAACTATATTGTTAACAGGATTATAAGTATAATGCAAAATAATTAGCCAAAATACAAGTTTCAGTCCATTTTCTTAAATATAGATCGGGCAATCGATAGGTGTTACCCATGGTAGAGCAAGGAAATAATCTGATTATTATCATACGATAGTGACACAATTTGTATAAGTCTACCCAACATGTCACATTTAACAATAAGTAAAAAGAACAATCAACAACAGATCTACGGATCCTTACGAGGCTGCTTGTAAACATGATTGCAAAAGAGCAGATACACAAATAATGATATGGAGTAAAATAAGTCCACATATAAGCCATTGTTTTTTTTCTTCTGTGTTAGACACATTATACTTGCGTGACCCGCCATCGAATGATGTCATATTTGATAACTTGCATCTGTCACATAGGTCGTGGGGATAAATATGCTATAATTAATTATATAGTATAGATTTTCGCCTACTCTTATGACTTCAGAAAGCTACATTACATTTGTTATTTTTTTAAATTTACTATTTCTTTAAACTAATACAGCATTGTCTGTTCTTTTATATGCAGTGCAATCTCAGGCAACTAACAACATATTCTCACGCAATTGAAAACAGTGATTGTCATTGGTCGACCATCACTCTCTAACCTCGGAAACACAAACTACGTCAACTAAGCATTACTCTTGGCATAATCGGTAATCACACACACACACACACACACACACACACAATCAGAATATTGTGTGCCTCAATAAGCATTATCGGAGTGAATATGCTTTTTATACATAATTATTTTCGGTTGCAACATTGAACACTTATCAAAGTAATTATTTAACAACAGTACTATATGTATGCTATGCAATTGATATATACTGTATATCATAATCATATATTTCGTGACACCTCATGTAACAGTGGGTGGAAATAATAATAGCCATTATTTGCGTATGCGTGCGTGTGTGCATGCCTGTTTGTTTGCATATGCTTGTGGTGTGTTATAGTGTACTAATTATAGTTCAGAAATATATAAATATAAGTATATGTTGTAAGGACAGAAATATAAAGTCTTTAAGGAATATTTCTTTGACTATAGTATTTATTCAAGTTCTATATTTAACAATTATACATTACACTGTATACAGTATATAGCAACATGGCATTTAACAAATGCCGTATGCGTTACATTTTTTGTCTGTGTGTATGAGGGAGACAAAAGGCAGGTTGCCTGTGTGACGCTTCTGCATAGTAGC